>KZ806879.1:941043-966053 GCA_000696205.2 Oncopeltus fasciatus
ATATATATATATATATATATATATATATATATATATATATATATATATATATATATATATATATATATATATATATATATATATATATATATATATATATATATATATATATATATATATATATATATATATATATATATATATATATATATATATATATATATATATATATATATATATATATATATATATATATATATATATATATATATATATATATATATATATATATATATATATATATATATATATGTACACACACACACATGCATGCACGCACACACACCCTTTTTCTATAACCAAAAACAAATGTTTAGGCAAAAATTTAAGAATTTAACTTCAAGTTTGGCCAGGGCATCTGACTTTTAAAAAAAAGGAAACTAAGTTCATAATTTCAGCTTTATATTGAAAAATACTTTATATTAATTTTTTGTTGAGTAACAGGATGACTAAGGAGAAGACCAAATTTAATAAACCAATGTCAATAGTATAGTGGCACCTCGGTTCTCATTAAATTGAATAATAATGAATAATGAGATAAGGATATCTCAATTATTAATTTAATTATTATCCTTTTTAAAAGTGTTAAAGATAAAACTTATAGAATATAATTACAGAAAAAACATTATTATTTTTTATTAGTAACATACCTTCTATTATCTGTCTTCATTGGTTTCTGCAAACCATCTTTTGTTGGCTTCTGTTCCAACAGAAGATGGTTTGCAGAAACCAATGAAGACAGATAATAGAAGGTATGATAGTTCTATATTCATTGGTAGTGACAATAACCCTTTAGATTATTATTTATGTTTAAGTTCTTTTTTTTTTCTTTTTTTTTTTTACAAATGGTGATTACATAAAAATTAACTTAAGATTAATTTAAATTTTTCCTTCATTTTGCTTTTTCTCTTTAAATACCAAGTGCATCATTCTTTTTTATATGTATCCTTCCTTCAAGAGAACTAATAGAATGGTATATAAAACTAATATTGTTGAAATGATGTGTATGTGTTCTGACTGTTCTGGGAGAAGAGAGTTTAATGAAACAAAACTTTATTAAAATACAAGATTAAATAATAAATTTATGCAAAATAAATGTGTTTTTCAGCATCCTAAAGCAGGACTTAAAATGTACATTCATTTATTTAATTTGACATTAACAAAAGATCAACAAGCTTCCTCAAAATATCTTCCAAAAATGAACAAAATAAGATTATAAATAATGTTTACATAATATCTAAGTTAGAAAATGAAATATTGAAAATTGAGTAGGGAATTTAGTTTCCTTGAAAGAGTAGTTAAGGAAAGACTAAAAATGAGAAACACTGTCTATCAAAAACAAAGAATAATTCATTAGAAAAAATAGAACTAAATATTCAAAAAGAGAGTTTGTTGACCGTAGATATTATTCTAAGATGATTTTAGTTGGGGTTCGGTCGAGGTAGATCCAAAAAAACACAAATAAAAAAATGTATTTTTTTAATGAAGGATTATCTGCCAAAGATTTAGAGAACTAAATATTATTTTTGACAACCTATAATCATTTATTCATTCACTTAAATTTTAGAAAAATACGATAGTATTTAAAAAACTAAATTACCGTTTACATTAGATAAATCAATTATGTTTTTCTATTACCTGAGTTCAATAATCAAGGTATTCAGTAGGGTAGTAGAAGTATAGGCATTATGGATAATAAAAACATTCAACTGAAGTATTAAATTATGAAATAAGTTTAAGAAATGTAATTTACCTGGCCTTATACTTATTTCCCCAGATTTTCTGTTGCACCAAAGACTTGATTCACTGTTCATTAAAACATAAAATTCCTCTGTCCTAAATACTTCCATTTCTGGAATTAATGCTTTTTTGCTACCCATTTCAATTTGCTTATTTTTTTACCTTTTCACTAAACATAAAATTTACAGCTTCGAAAACAAATCGCATTCCCATGACATCTGAGAAACATCATCAGCAGGCATTTGACGCCCACTGATCAAATCATAACAAAATCAGCTGCTTTATGTCAAGTTTATGACAACCTTAAGACATTATCGATAAGTTCATTTATGACATTGCCATAATGATTTATGCAATAACAATTATTCTCTTTTTTTCCATAAAGTGGTTATTTTTCGTATGTTTAATGTTTACGTTAATTTTTATGGAATAACCAAAATAAATCCTAAGAAAACTATCGATTTATTGCCCTAATAACTTTTTAGGGTGTCAGGCATATTTTTGGGGTTACCATTTAAAAATATTTTAAAGCTGTCAGTAAATTTTTATTTTAAAATTGAACACATTATTTGACATACTTCTTTTATCAGAGATTTTAAAAATTCTACTATTCCTTTAATCTTACAAAACAAAATTTCAAGGTAATTGTAGCTCTGTTATCGAATTACAATTAAGAGGAATTCAACTATGGCATAAGATAAGATTTTTAGAAGATTCCTAACTCATTCCAGATAGCGTCTACTGTGAACAGCTAGATGATAACCATCTTCAAACAAAATTACTGATTTTATTGAGTGGTTAATACTGATAAAATTGAGTTGTTAATTAAGTTGTATGTAGTGAAAGAGTTATTGATTTAAATTCGAGGGATATCAGTTCCTAAATCAGATACATGCAACAGAAGGAAGATTTTGAATTCCCACTGGAGGGTTCCAACAGCTGACTGGCACTATTTTACCAACTTGTCAACAAAGGACTTGGTGGGGGTAGAAGCAAGCCTATAAAATATTTCGACCTTGACGTTCTTAGTCAGTTATTGATATGATCTCAGGATTAAACTCATTTGCTTCCTAGCAGGCCATATTTGTTGGACACATGTACTGACATGTTTCTCTGATATGGAACTCAGAGAAAAAGAAGAAAAGTCAAGGAATGACATGACTAGTGTATGATAAGAGATTTGTGCCTTGGTGTATGGTTTAGTTGTTTTGATCCATGGATCCAGATTCTTCTTCTCCTGTAAAGAAAGAAAAGGAACATGATTTGGACCCAAGAGTTCAGGTAATAAAAATATATTATTAGATTATATAAATTTTCTCTTTGTTTTCATTATTGAGAACACGTATAATTTCACATGAATAGGAATTGCTGTACATAAAATCTCTGGCAGAGTAAAAACATAATCTATTATATGAAAGTCATTACTTTATTTCTTATTAATGAACTACATTTTTGTTCACCTACCTATAAGTTGAAATTAGTTTGCTTATTGATCTATACCATCTATATGTATGGTCTTTTGATCTTGAAACTAGTTCCAGAACATACCTGGTTATCTAAGTACTAAGTATCAAAGTGGTATTACTATCCTTCTAAATTTTGTATGTACATTTTCAATAGAATCTTTTAATCCTACATAAATTAGTTGATTGAGTAGGCTTGAAAGCTACATAGTTTATCACATTGAAGTTGTTTAAGACCTGTAAAAGCAGCATACTTTTTAAATACTCTTACTACATTGAACCAACAAGACTCAATCCGATCACCTCAAATTTTTATTTTTGTTTATTTGTAGTCTCTCATGATCTAAATCCAAATATATGTACTTTATTTCATATGTTTGTGTATGTATATATTCTATCTCTTACAATCTTCAAGCTGCAGTTTTTTGATGTCTGGAAAATTTAACTTTAGTTTTAAAGGTTATTTGCTAGAGCTCTAATTCAAGTTCTATAAGCCATAGATTGTTTTATAGCTCATTATAAGATATATTTCATGATTTTAACTTGTATCCAACCTTAAAGAACTTTTGAGGACAATATTTTTTANTTATCTGAATGGAAGTTTCAATTATATTACAGATTTATATTGAGAAAAGACACTTATTAGACATTCTGCTAATAATATAATTGTATTTTAATTGGTTTAGTTTAAGATTTTAATTGGTTATTTTAAATTTTATTTATTATTGTAATTTTGTTTGTCCATGGGGACAGCCAAAATTACAATAAAATAGAAAATCTCATTTTCATTCAAATGACAATTAGTTTTAAATTATGACTATGATACTTTGTAGTGGTACAACATTTTTATGTATTTAGTTAATTTACTACACACATAATACAATTATTTCAAAATAGTTCCAGCAACAAATAAATTAATCCATTTTTTAGTAAAAATGTATACCCTTGATTGGTGTTTAATGACTTATTCAAACATGTTCTTTGCCATATGTAGAAAGCATTCTGAATTCTTCTTTATTAAACAATAACATCTTATTTAACAGACATATTAAATAGCTGCAAAGAGAAATCTTAGTTAAAATAAATTCTAAAGTCTACTATCAGAATTTACACAACACAGTATTTATGAAGAGGGGATTGTCAGAAATTCGGTGTGGGTTGTTGAAGAACTAAAAACTAATTTGTAGCCAAAACAATTTTTTAGCCAACGTTCTTAGCCAAAAGTCTTAAAAATCTAGAAATCTTAGCCAACGTTTCGGCCTGAATTTCAGAAACATTGGCTAAAAACTTTTTTGGTATATCAGTTTTTAATTCTTTAACTACCAAGACTGAATTCCTGACAATTCTCTCTTCATTAAACTTGACGGTCAACAAATGTACCTCCAAAGTTTTCCTTTGTGTTTAACTCGTATAAACCACTATTTTTCCCTTGGTCTAATATTTATGTAATCCATGTGAATGATGAGATGTTGTGTATTTGAATATTCACATTTACTTTGAATACTAACAAACAACAATGTTTGCTCCTTAAAGCTTAAGACAATGTATATTCGTCCGGTTTAGACTCCGAGTAAAGTGGGGGGACTAGAAGAGATTATCTAGCTAGCCATGGTTGTGTAGTGACCAGCATACTTGCCCGGAAATCATGAGACCTAGGTTCGAGTCCCGGCTGAGATAGCAAGATTTTTTTATTCTAACTCCCTTGCATTTCGTGTATTACATTTTTTTTTTTTTTTTGTTTAAATGTTTTCTTTTAATTTCTACGTCTTCCTCAATTCCTCTTTTAATAATTATATCCTGATTGATATATTTCAATCCAATGCTCATTGAAGAAATTACATTGAATTAGTAATTATAAGTTTTTTAAAGACTTCTTATTGTTCCACCTTGTTAGTCACACTGTGACTATTGTGAGCAAGGTTCCCTACATTTTTTCTACATAATTTTAGAATAACTCTCTTAATTTTTCTTCTAAATAATGATTAAACAAAATATTATTTTCATTCTATTATTTGAAGTGTTGTTCATTATTCTAATTTCTGAATTAACTTCAGCTCTAGGACTTCAATTGTTACCTTTATTCCTCATTAGGTAAATATGGTCATTTTTATATTCTCTCTGAAAGTAGCCTTACTCATGGCTGAACACATTTCTTGCTTCCCTGTCTTGTTGAAATGCAGACTGTGATCAGTGAAAAGCCTGTGATCTTCAACTTTATATAAATATTGACAATTATTTTTCCTGTAGTTTATTTAATTCATAAATATTGTGTTATACTGATGATGTACAGAATCATTTTTTAAAAGTGTTACACAAAATGAAATTTTTCTTCAAAGATAGTTTCCTTAATAGAATTTTCTAACTTTTTTGTTCCACTGCGTTTTTATTAAAGTATTATTAGTTCCACCTATTATGTTAGTGACTCTGCTATGTTCTTCTAATTTATAACAATCAGACTGCTTCCCATACAATCTCTCTCATTGCTTGTAGTAAAGTTCAGAATTCATAGAGCATCCGTGGTTTTTTTTTTTTTTTTTTTTTTAATTTCCCCCATGGGCAACCAGAAAAGCAGTTTGACTGACTAAAAGAATATTCAGATTTGGTCAGTACCCACTTTTCATCATAAGTGACAATATTCAGGCAAAATCTCTTATTCAAAAAAAAATTCACTTGTTTTTCACCTTTCCCATAAAAAGTAAATGGCGACTAACATATTGTTCATTTTTATTATTAAAGTGTTTTTTACTCCTCAATAGACTTTAATCAAATCTCACTACCTCAGTTTCTCTCAAAATCCATTAAAACATAAAATGAAAAAAAAGAAAATAACTCAAGACCTTAATCTCTTGCAGTTTAGTTGGAACAGCTGTCTGTCACCCAAAAATTACTAATTCATTAATTCAATTTTACTTTCATATAATTGATAGAAGTTTAGACAGTATATGCATATAAAGTATAATTGCATTTACTCAACCTTACTTTGTCTGAAGAAGATGAGATTTAATGGATGTAATTGGTAAGAAAACCCCTCTGAGAAAATCCTGCTTGAGATTTTGTGCATGATAAACTCTTAGTTCCTGTGTGAATTTTCCTTGATACCAAGAACTGAATAAGGCCATTTTTTAAAATAATTATATTCCCTATTATCCTAATGCTTCTATAATGATGTATTTTAATGCATTGAATTGTTTTATTTTATATGCATATATTTATTTATTTGTTATAGATTGAATTGGAGAAACTTAACACCAGCACTGATCAGATCAATAAACTGGAAATTGAGTTAGATGTAAGTCAGATATTTTATTCTATAAAGAAAATAAATGTTTACTTTATAACTAAATGAATGTTATCATTTTTGGCATAAAAGAAAATAATAGATCTTTCTCTCTCTTTCTCTCTCGCTCCCTCCCCCCTCACACCCTCTCTCTCTCCTAAACACACAAACACACATTATTTAAAGAGTGGCTCTTTGTGAGAACAGTTTCTATTTGACTCCATGGGAAATAGGCCATTCCCTTCACTCACTATCAGGGGGATCCCTTCACTGATAGATAAACTTTATGTAATGTGTAGGTCATATATTGAAAAGGTTTTCTAACATTTACCCTAATTTAAAATGACAATCAAAATTCTGTTAGGACAGTTCATTATTTTTAATAGCTTTAAAATCCTTAGAAGATAATTAACACGAGCTCTTGCAAAAATTAATGGTGGATTAAATAAAAATATATTAATGGGAACTTATAATTAACTTTTATTCCCTGCGTAATAATTTCTTAAATAAAAAGTAATCCACCTGGAAAATATAAATTTGATGTATTGCATTTTAGGACTCCTGCAATCCAAAAATTGAATAAAAAAAATTATTTGACAATATGGTAGTTTATTTTCTTACACATTTAAAAATATATTTTCTTTTACATGTATTCCTGATAATATAATTCATTACAAAAATTGTAGAAAATAAAATTAATTAAGTGATATGAATTTATCTTTAAAGTGCAAATTGTAGAAAATTTAAATCCCACAATATTTTTACCTTTGAGGTAAAATTGTAGAAAATATTAATATCACAACATATTCTAAACCAAATTTGCTTTTTGATGCACCCATTACATCTTTATGGGTTATATGGAAGATAACTAATGAAATTATATTTAAGGCCTTATCATTAAATAAAATTATTGGAAATTTTTTTCATCATTTTACTGCAGTAGATAGCTGTGAATCAAATTGATAAACAAAATCAGTGAATACAAAATTCTTGTTATATTACCATTATTACTGTGTATTTTTCAATGAATGAATTTCATTAAAAATATAATTTTAACAGTAATTAAGATGTGTGCTAGACAAATTTAATTGGTGGTGACCCCTAATGACACAAGGGGTATATCAAAGAGTGAAATTTGATAAAAGTTTAATTTCAACCATAAAATAAGATGTGTACAAGGCAAATTTTTTTTTGAGCCTTTAGGGCACAAGTGTGTCCAGTGAAATTAGATTTTTTTTTTATTGTATAATACGATGTGTGCAATATGAATTTCATTAATGACTACTTATCATAAATGTGTGTCAAGAAGCAATTTGTGTAAACAAAAAAAAAACACCAAAAAAACCTTATTTAAACTATAAAATAATTTTGTATTTTAAATTAAGATGTATTGGATTTTTTTTCTGACTCTTATGGCAGGGATGTGTCATGTAGCAAATTTTTCTAGTGAAAAATTTTGCAGGTGTATTATTTTTTAAGAATTGATTGTATATTAGTTTCCTCTGTGGAATTAAGTTGGTGAATCCGTTAACAACTTTTTATAGAGAAATTTGTTACTGGTTTATTATATTTTTTCCATGATATGGAATTTTATGACTCCCTTTTAGTACAAAGGGTGTGTTAGGGAACAAATTTTATTAAGAAGTGTGTTGCAGGCCTTGTATTTAGAAAAAAAATGTATGATTGGGTACTAAGTTGAATTTAGCTATGATCTCATCATGAAACAGTGTATCAAAACAAATTTTACTGAGAAATATTTTGAATTCGTATCTCCCACTATTTGTACTTTTAAAAGAGAATAGTGATTGACAAATCACCATAACACTAATAATTTTGTTTAATTTTCCAAGATTTTTTTATTGAATAATGGTATAAAACACTTGATAGAAATTTGCAAAGCATTTTTTTTTGTCAGTTGTATAGGCTACCAATGCTAAAATTATTCAGTTTCTTCTTCATAAGGCATGTCAACCAGTGAGGGTCATTATTGCCTCTAAAATTATCCTTTGTCAAAATTTAATAGCCTGATTGTATTTTCAGTAATCACATCTATTTAACTACATTTTTAAATTTTATAATTTTTATTAAGTGGACGAATAATCAATGTATATCTATTGAAGGAAGTAAGTTAAAATGAAATACATGGAATTGATAATGAACAACCTGATTATTAGTGGCCCCCAAACACCAGAACTGCCCCTGCAGCCAGCCGCTCAGTTTCCCCTGTGTTTATTTTTAAATGTTTGGTGGGTAAGGTATGTGCAGAGGACCATCTTCCTCTCTTATTTGAAGCTTTGCCTTTCTAAAACTTCTGAAGTTTTGGGTATAGAAGTGGACGCAGTAGAAGATAGAGACCTAAAGATCAAACAACACCAACAGGCCACTTCCACCAGGTGGTCAAGACCCCCATTATTTACAATCTAGCTCTATTCTTGCTGTTTAGATTGAAAATATTTTGTACAGTTTTTACAATTATACTGTAATGAATAATTTTGTATGCTTAAATAAAACTAATTCTTAATTGCTTCAAAAACATTTTATCTATTAAAGAGGTAGTTTATCTGTGTGGATTGATTTTTCCTGAGTAATAACATCATGTCTGTTGATTGTTTAAGTTTATTCCTCTCTTTCTTGTAAACTCTGCATTTTATAAAGACATTTCTCCACAGATAGGCACACCACTCATGCCCTGTAAGTGTTCGGGAGGTTCCGTGTCATGATAAGCTAATTTGACATCTGAGTGTGACCCATCCCCAGTCTAATTAATCTCTTCTCTCATATTACCTCTTGTCAAACTGCTCCATGAGATGTTTACATCAATCTTGATTGATCTTGATTTCATCTCTGAGCTTATCACTGAGCTCTACAGATATCCAGTCGTTTTATCATTGAGTTTTAGTTCTTGCTGGATGAACATCAGGTGCTGGAATTCTTGTGTTTTCTAGTCAATTTTCCTACAATAATGTTTTGTCATGTCCATCTAAACTTGAACAAAATATTATTTTTATCTAAGCCCTTGATAGAAGTGTGCATATTCATTAAAATATATTTTCTCTCATACCTTATATTCTCCGTCTTCATTGGTTTCTGTACACCATCTCCCGTTGGCGAGCGCTTTCGGACATTGTCCATCTTCTGGCCGAATACATACGTTCACTGTCACGGTCCGTATTCAACTATATTTTTCATTCCTCAAATATATTTTTCTGAAACTTTTTTTTTTACATCAGTATCACTAAATTATTAGATTGGAAATGGCTACTAACTCAGCTGTGCAATTTTAGTAGAATGTAAATAACTTAAATTTATAATTTCAAATGGAGAGTTTTTTTTTTTACCATAGATTATTATTAGATGTTAATTAGGCATGAAAATGTGAACCTAGGAACAGGAGGTCCCCTCTCGTCTTCATAATTGTCCTGAAGATGGCTTAAAATGTAAGCCGAAATGAAGGCAGATAATTTAAAAAAATAAATTTTTTAAATGTTGTATGTTTTGGATTTACCTTGACCGAACCCCAACAAAAAAAAAATCCAATTGTTAAATTTATAATGTCTCTTATTACTTAAAAGCTAAATGGGTTTTGAAGGTTGAATGATTTTTTTTATTTTACTGACTTCAATGGTGTATATGTATTTCTTACAAGGCTTCATTTTTTTAATAAATGAGTTAGACTTATATTAAATTTTAGTAGTAGGCTAATCTAATGGGGTGTAGTAGTTCAAATTGCAGAATTAATGCTTTTTAATGTTTTTTAGACTTAGTTTTTCCCTCTTTATGAATGAAATTGTAATTATTGGATGAAAAATTTCATGGCATAATTCCCAATTAATGGAATAAATACATTCATGCAATAGGTACCTTGGCTTGGAAGATATTTAAAAAATATTTTACTAATATTCACTATATATTGATGCAAGCAGCAATTCTCTTACCTTAACTTTGTCAGGTGGAGGGCTGGATTTGAATGCTCCTATCCTATGGTTATCCTAAGTCAGGAGGAATGAATAGTCATAAAGCTTTAGTAAATAATTAAATTAATTTGGCCATTAGTAGTTGGTTTTTTGCAAATTTCTGAATATTAGGCATTACTTTCATTGATAGATGCTTCAAATTGTCGGCTATAAATTACTTTTGCTTGTTTGTAAGTCACTCTTTCATTAATTATGTTTTTTTTTAAATCTCTATTTATCTAATGAAAATAGGATATGTTCTACTTTATGCCTCTTAAACCATTTTAATACAATTTAAACATTTTAATTCAGTTGTATATTGATTTTCATGTTTTGGAAAATGTACTTTTTACGTTTTACTTAAAAATGATTTCCAATTGCAAAATCTCAAAATTAAAAAAAAATTATGCAATATAAAATAATATGGATAGTGGTCATATGGCTGATCTTAGATTCTCAAAAAAATTAAATCAATTTACCTTCAAATTATTATTAAATTATACTTATTTTCAAAAGTTAATATAACTGTATTTGTTTTCATTTATTCACCTTTTTAAAACTTCTTAAATTAACAACACCCTCAGCTCTCATTTAATTTCTTCTTTTTAGCAGTTAATTTGCTCTAAGTAAGATATTCCCTTAGCATGATCTTCACTTAAGATGCATATGATGAATGTAAGAGGTATTCTATTACTTTCCCTTTGTTTTTATTTATTTTTAACTGAATATGTAAATATAAAGGTTATAGTAATACAAAAAATGACTTTCCCTATAATTTTATACACCTATACCAAATGAAGTTTATAGAGCTTCTCTATTTTTAATTTATCTAGTGAAACATGGTCTTTTTATTCTGTTTATTTCCACCTTAGAATCATAATGCATGATTACAAAAATGAAGTTTTCATTTAGCTTAATACCGCCAGTTGTCACTAGCAAATTCAACGAATGCAAAAGCTATGCAACAAATAACTCTTCTAGTTCCTAGCTTCATTGTTTTGGTTTATCCACTATTTATTTGCTACTCACTGTATGACAAGTTCAGTTTTTAATCTGTAAAATTGTAAAATATTGATTGTTTTTAATAATTTTTTTCTTAAAATGTCAAGAAAAAAAATGTTTTTGATAAATATATCCAATGATTTTGTCCATAAATTATTCAGGTCTGAACCATAGAGCAATTCTTATTTTCATTTATTATTTCCACTAAATTCTGTAGTTTACTCTATTTTAATGGCTTACAAACTTTGTAATTTTAAAAATCCATAAATATCCCTAATTAAAGAGAAATAGTGATTTAGTGGCCTTAGCATTTTTAACATATAGTTTTTTTGTTGTTTTTTTTTAAAGAAAATTGCATCATACCTAAACTGCAGAGAAGGTCTCTGCATAAAGGAATGCATGTTTATAATACGTATCAATTTAACATAGACCAATTTAATAGAAATATTTAATTTTTAAGTTAATGAATTGTTTGTTATTACAAATATTTAAAGAGTGTAATATGCTGGTTTTGAGCTAAAGATCCCAGGTTTAATCGTCAAATTGCACAGTTAGTTTTCTTTTTTTCTGTGCTTCTGTTTGTATGACCCAGAGGATTCCTGGTATGTCCCTAGGTAACACCCAGCCCTAATTGGGTACCAATTTTCATTGAATGGGAAATATTTAGGTGACCAGAACCTACCTTCTGGTGTGAATGTACATACCTTCTTTAGTTTGTGATAAATATAGGTCAGCAGGTCAAGAAAAAAATACATCCTTAACATAAATTTCTCACTTGGGCTTATGTCGCCTATTATTGGACTGTTTTTTTTTTGTTTTTTTTTTAATATGCAGGGGTGAAGTCTAATTTTACAGAATTTATGTTCCAAAGCATGTTGAAAAAACTTGAGGAAGAAGGATTAACTAGGTTGACTATATTCCCAATTATCATTGCCTGTCCAACCAAGACAGCCTTATTCAGCTTGATGTGCCTTCTTTCAGCATTGTGCTTCTCTGATTGTAAGATCAAATAAGTCATATACCTTTAATTCTTTATTAGAGATGATTGGTTGGTATTGTTTATAAAATTATGTAAATTTCTGGTTTGATAATATTCATTCATTTATTAATTAAGTGAATTATGATTATTTTAGTTATCAAAAACCAAAATTAATCATCCAATAAAACACAGTAAAATTTTGCTGAGGAATCTTCATAAAACAATGTATAAGTTTACTTTTTTTTAGGAAGCAAATACAACCTTCAGAATATTACAGAATGACTCAATGCGGAAGCTGAAGATTTTACTGTGTAAGCTTGGGAACTGTATTGATCGAGCTCGGCCTTATTATGATGCTGTGGACATAGCTCGTAAAGCACAAGCTGAGTGTCAGCGAGCTGCAGTTCAATTTCAGCGGGCAAATGGTAAATTTATATTATTTCTATTTTTTAAATTAAATAAAATTCAATTCAATGGAAATGAAATAATATATTTATATTTGATATAATTCCATATGAAGCTTTGAAATAATAATACAATATTGATAGGTATATTACTTCACTTTCTTTTTTAAGCTTGTTTTTGATTATCAATTACTCTTAATATATTTAATTGTAATTAGCATTTAAATAATGAACAATTTGTATTGTTGTAAAACCACTTAAAATGTCTTTAATTCATTAAAAATATATAAAACCTTCAAGAAATAATTAAAAAGTTATCACATTTTTGACAACACTAAAATCTACCGAACCTGCTTGCAGTTCAGTTGGGAATTTATTTTAATAGGTAGATAAACGGATTACAGGTTCTTAATAAATGGCGTATTTATTAAGAATATATCCCAAATAAGATCCATTTCATTTTCTTAAAATTTTATTTCAAATGGGTTTTGATAATTAACACTAGATCAACAGATTCACTATATCAAGTAGGCACTTTAACTGTCAAATATTAGTGAGTATCCCTTTTTTATATAGTTTTGAATATTCATTTTAATTTTAAGCATATTATTTGTACTTCCAAGTATGGGTTATTGTGTAAATAGACTGGTTTTTGTATGAGACTGCTAGAGTATTACAAATATTAGCAGACTAATAGCCATTTGTTTGGTGCATAAATAACCTACTCTAGTTAAATTATAAAATTCAAAAATTTTAATCCAAACTCTATTCAAATTAATATTAATTTATTTTAATGAAGTCAGAAACTTAAGCTGTGCTTGTCCTTTCAAAGTATCTAATTTCAAATGGCCTTGATTAAATGTTTAAGAGGGATGAATCAATAGTTAAAATTTTAAAATAGCAACAAATTTGAGTATTTTACTATTATTGATCTCTTTGTATTTACCCTTCGATAAATGTTAAATTATTAATTATGTAAGAATATGAACTATTGTGGTTAGTGGTTACAAAAGTAGTTTCTTATTAACATTATATTCAGTATCATTTATTGTATAATATAAAGAACAAAGAGGCAAAAATTGCAACATTCTTTTTCATCATAACTTTTGTATAAAAATTTGCTTCTGAAAAAAAAAGCAATTTTGATTACACTGAAAAATTACTGTTTTTTAACCAAATATTTGTATTATTATATCTTTGATATAAAATAAAATTAATACTCAAAGTATAGTCCATTGCTATCTGCCGTCATAGCAGACGCTTTCCAATTGCTCGTTCCCTCACTGATACCATTCCTTGGCATGGCTGTCAAATAACTCTTGGACTGCAATTTGAACTTCCACGAAAATACCTCATTTTTTCCCTTGAAGAAAATGGGCCATGAATAGCAACAAGTAGCAATCCAATGTTGTGAGTTCTGGAGTACGTGGTAGATAAGACAAGAGTTTGAACGTATAAAATTCTTTAAACTTTTCTTTGGCTGGACAGGAAGTTTGAGGATGAGCTTATCTTGTTGGAATAAAACTCCTTTTTTGTTGATCAAGGCAGAATAACACAAGGAGGGTCCAGTACCCAAAGGGGTGGAGATGGCACCTAACAGTATTTCAACAAACCCTAGCAAATTTGAGAGTTCTTGTTGATAGGTTTGACTCTACAGCTTATTATAAAAAATTTAAAAAAATTAAAAATAATCCTTTGGATCATGAGATTGGTGTTAGGAAGAAAAATATATAAACTAAAAATGAAAGATTCCAATTGTATATTTCAGGAGTTCTGAAGTAAAAATTAGAATTTTATTTTCAGAAATTCACCAAGCTGCAAAAGAAACAGTTGCTTTAGCTGAAGCAGGATTTCTTAGAAAGCAGCATGAGTGGAAGTTTGATAATGCTTGGCAAGAAATGCTGAATCATGCAACAATAAGGGTTTGTAAATATATTCTTAGATTAAAAATAATAACTCTTCCTAACTATAATATAACCCCCCCCCCTCCTTATTATAATTACTCATTGTTAATACTATTAGCATTCAGTTCAGCTTCTTCCTCAGTTCCAATATTTAAAACTATAAAAAAAAAATAGATACTTGGCCACAGATATATTTAATTTTTTTTTTTTTCCAATCGGAGTATAGATTTTTGGTTAAACATTTTATGAATACTTACTTCACTTAGATTTGGCAATTTTAAGAAAAAATGTGATAATAGTGAATCACTGTACACAATAAATTAATAAGCATTCTTAACTTAAGAAAATGCAATTATGGGTCATCTTTGAGATACTTTAAAGATTTAGAGAGTTTAATAGCCACAGCTTCAGAGCTAACAAATCGTCTTGTGCTACTAAAATTATAGCTTTCATAAAAATGTACTGCTTCTCTATTAAGAAAAGCTTTTTCAAGCTTGCCACAATTTTCAATCTATAAGATTCCTAGTAGATTCGCTTTTTATAAACATTCCTTAAGATTTTATGTTCAAAAGGAGAGTTTGTTGACCATAAATATTATTCTAAGATGATTTTAGTTGGGGTTCGAACAAGGTAAATCCAAAAAACACAAATTTAAATAATGTATTTTTTAATAAAGGATTATCTGCTAACGTTTCGGCTTACATTGTAAGCCATCTTCAGGGCTATCATGAAGATGAGAGAGGACGTCCTGTCCCTAAGTTCACATTTCCATGACATCCTCTCTCATCTTCATGATAGCCCTGAAGATGGCTTACAATGTAAGCCGAAACGTTGGCAGATAATCCTTTATTAAAAAATACATTTTTTAAATTTGTGTTTTTTGGATCTACCTTGACCGAACCCCAACAAAAATCAGCTTAAGATATTATTTTCTTAATAAAGTATAACTTAATAAAAACACATTTTATTGGTAACCAAAAAGGTAGGCTATAGAAGAGTAATAATCTTTTTGTTTTGTTCATTGTAATTTTAAAAAAGTATGAACAACTGCCTGTTTTTTGACAAAAAAAAATATGTGGGGGGGGGGGTGTAAAGAGCCAATAATATTTTCTAATTTCATAGCAGTTTTTTCTATTAGAAACTTACATTTTTGTATGTTAAACTTATTAAGAGTCAACTACTTAATTACAGAGGTTGTAGTAGCATAACTGATAAGCAACTCGATAGTCAATAGAGAGGGAAGCCTATTGTATAACAAGCTAGAAGGTCACTGGAATGGGAAATATGTGGAGAGGACAAGAATAATATTTGAACATAAACATAATCAATGCTCATAATTAGGCTTAGTAAGAATAAATACAATATTATAACTTGTTGAGTGTGTTACTTATTAAAACAATGTTTTTCCTTTATGTTAGTAAAGTATAGTAATCATGGGGGAAAAATTAATCTAGGTTTTCTTCAAATCCTTACATTTCAAGATTCCCTGAACCCATTTTTGCTGTTTTGTCATGATGCATGATGTCTGTACATGGATGGAATGTTATGTTAGAGAACTATTTTTGTGAATTACAGGTAATAGTATTTTTACAAATACTATAAATATCAAACTAGGAGCCATGCAAGATAGTTAGGTGAGCTGTATAGTTTGGAATAGAAGTTGAAGCAGAAAAAGTGTTATGTTCTGTTTTGGCTAATCAACAAATTAGTCAATATAGAATATATACTTTTTATTTCTAAGATATTCACCAATATAATTTTATTTTAGGGTTGCCATAAGTATATGTTACTGAACAAATTATGAAATATAATTGTGTGGAAAAAAAAATTTATTTCAATGCCTGTTTATAAAAAAAAATTCTGAGTTGACAGGGACCCTCAGATTGAAGCTTAAGCAAAATGTCAATTTTTTACTCAGCTCAATAAAAAATTGTATTTCTTTATATTGTATATCATTTTAAAAACAATTTAAAAAATTGTTTTTAAAATTATATGTTATGAATAGTAGTAAAATTATGACTTCAAGGGTGCCATAAAATAAGTTTATTCTCATCTGTAGAGCAAATTAAGGTATATATTTAATATTTCAAATGATAATTTAAATTTTAAATATTACACTCATTTTATGAATGTATTTTTTCTCCACCTGTTACAAACCAGATATAGTTTATAGTCAGCTCACTGTTCTATTTGTCTGATTTTTTTCCCCCATAAAATGAAGAGAATGGCACTCTAAACACAGAAAAATAAAATGGTACTCTTAACATAAACATAAACAAATAAACTGTGCCCTCGGATTTTTGTTTGAGAAATCTAGTGCCAATCCATCTATTGTGCATCTTTAGGAACTAAGACTTCTTGAATTTTATACTATTCAAATTAGATTAAGAAAAGCTATCTATAGGTTAAGTTTTGCTGAGGACTTCTTCAGGAATTTTCTGTTTAAGGTCATGCCTCCCTTAGCCCTCAAACTGGAACAGCAAAATCCTTTGAAAGACAAATGGAAAAATAATAAAAAAAATTCCTTTAAATGAACAAAGATAATTTACTGACTTAAATTCTTAACAATGAGCATTTTTATTTTATTTTTAATTTCTACTATTGTGTTAGATAGCACATTTTTATAGGAATCAGATTTTAGTTTTTAAAAATTAAGCATTTATTAATTTTTACATAATCTTCATTTATGATTTTAAACAACTTTTTCATTAAATATTTTTCCAAAAAGAAAGTGCTGCAGGAATTTAAGAAATCACAAAAGGCAATATTGGGGTTAAGAAGTTAGAAGTTAGAAGTTGTTATCTGTTAGATACCAGGTATGCAAGTTTAAAATTTTGTTTATTTCTTAAAATATATACACAGTAATTTAAAAAAAAGTATAATATATTTTATTCAAAGTACTGGCCCTCGCTTTCTACACATTTTGTCCATCTCTCGGGCAATATATGGATACCATTCCAAAAGAATGCTTCATCTTTATTTGAAATCCATTCATCGAGCCATCTTCATACGTTTTCGAAATTGTTGAAGTGTTGCTCCGCCAATGAGTGTCCCATCGATGAGAAGAGGTGATAATCAGAAGGCGCCAGGTCAGGTGAATACGGCGGGTGGGGTAGGAGTTCCCAACCAAGCGAAGAAATCGTTTCCTTAGTCAATCTGGCTGAATGTGCAGGAGCGTTATCATGCTGAAGAATGACTTTGGCGTGCCTGTGAGCCCATTCTGGGCGTTTTTCGATCAATGCGTGACTCAAATTGATCATTTGTTGTCGGTAGCGCTCGGTATTGACTGTTTCGCTGGGCTTGAGAAGCTCGTAGTAGACTACTCCCTTCTGATCCACCACACACACAGCATTGTCTTCTTCCCAAAACGATCCGGTCTTGCACTCGATGTGGATGGTTGTCCTGGCGTTACCCATGATTTTTTTCATTTGGGATTCTGAAAATAAATCCATTTTTCATTGCCAGTTACAACTCGATGCAAAAAACCCTTTCTTTTGTGGCGTAAAAGCAGCATTTCGCACACAGTTTTTCGTTTTTCCTTCTGTCGTTCGTCCAATTCATGTGGAACACATTTTCCAACCTTTTGAATCTTTCCCATAGCTCTCAGGCGATCGGAAATGGATTGCTTAGTGACATTCAACTGTTCTGCCATCATTTGTTGGGTTTGGGTATTGTCTTCATCTAATAAAGATTGCAATTCGAAGTCCTCAAACTTTTTTGGTCGATTTTCTCGTTTTTGATCAGTAACATCAAAATCACCACGTTTGAAAAGTTGAAACCAATGTTCACATGTCTTGACGGTTGGAGCAAGATCGCCATAAGTCTCAACAAAAATTCGATGACATTCAGATGCCTTTTTCTTTTGATTAAATAAGAAAATCATGACATGTCGCAAATGCTCTTTATTTGGCTTAAAATTAGACATTTTTAACACCAAAGAAAGGTATGATACGTCCACGTAAACGACTTAAAAACAACTGACTTTTGTAAACAAATGACTAACAAACAAAATAGCGTTTAGAGATAAGCAAATCCTTCAATAGACTAAGAGCGCATTCTATTGGAATTAAAACGACATTTTAAACTTGCATACCTGGTATAGGTAAATTGTTTGATAGCTTGGATGAGGAGGAATTTCCGTATCTTCTAATTCCTTCAATACTTCTTTTCTGAAGAAATATTTAAAGAAAAAATGAAGTTGAAAATATGATTGTTGGATGCTTTGATTTCTAGCCATCTAATTTTCATAAGCTGGGGCATCATGAAGAAGATGATTGTGTTATTGATCATGTGTATTAAGTTAATTGCTGAATTTTTTCTATCAATACTTTATTTCTGACCATTTAATATAAATGACCTTTGTACATTTAACATTAATAAAGGGAAAATCTGTTTCTAACTATTTGGACAGGTTACTGAAGCCGAGTTTAAAAAAGCTGAATGTGGAAGAGAGCACCAAAAAAGGGCAACTCTTTTTAATCAAGCAGAACAGCAGGTAGGAATATCTTATTAGTTTTTATTTTTAGATTTATGAAACTGACTTTTTTTTTTCTTTTTTTTAATAGCAAAATGCTTATTTTATATAATATTTCCCTTTCAACTTAAATTACGCCACAGTTTGATTCATCACTCCCCGTAATCAAATATTTCACCTTTTCATTGATAATTCACAATATCCTTACCTTTTAAAATTTTATCTATCCCTTTGTTATTTTATAGAATGCATTGCCTTCATTTATGGGACCATAAATTCTGACAACCTTCTTTTGATGCCCAGTATTGGTTATATATCATATCCGAGCAGGACCCATGTCTCTGTTGTATATTATGGTTTCACAAGAATTTTTCATACAGAAGGCCTTAAGTAATTTTATTTTGGCAAAATATGTTTTCATTTTGTTGTTGGTCACAATCCTAATTGAATTTCATTACCCACTTTCTTGTTATTCAATATATAGGCACCCAGAAATTTGACTTCCTGGACTTCTTAACAAATGTATTCTTCAATCAATTGGCCACACCTTAAAGAATTTTATACAATAAATGCAAAGGAATAGAATAAAAAAATCTTACTACCTCAGCCGGGACTCGAACCCGGGTCTCCTGCTTTCCAGGTGGGCATGCTATCTATTGCTCCACTGTGGCTAGCCAGATGATAGCTGCTCCCCCCACTCCACTGGGAGCTAAACCCCCGAGTAAGACAAATATATCGTCTTATGCTCAAAGGAGCTAACATTGTCAGCTATTTATTAGGCTCTCCATTTTTTTTTCCTTTTAATTTTTTTTTTAAATATTGTATTTGTTGTCGTATTTATTCCCACATTAATGTTATAGAATAAATGCAAGGGATTCTTAAAGATTTTTGGGTTTTTTTTCTGTTTAAATTTAGATTTATTTTGTGCACCTCTTGTAAGAAGTTCATAAACATCTCTATACTCTTTTTTTTTTTCTTGCTGAACCATCTTGTATAGTATGTTGCATTTCATTTTGAACTTTCTTTAGGAATAGTGTAATGCCAAGTTAATACGATTTCTGTATCTCTCTGCCTTACCTCTGATGCTTCAACTTTTCCCAGTGAATATAATAAATAGCCTTGTTTCTTTTCATGATCATCTTCACTAACTTTATTAGCTTTCTAGGGTATCAATTCATTCATAACAGCAGCTATCTTGTATTCACTCTGTCAGATGCCTGTTGAAAATTCATAAATAAGATATGGGAATCAGTTTGGTACTCATAGCACTTCTTCAGGGTCAGCACCTGCCCTATTGTAAATATTTGGTCTATTGTTCCCTTTCTTTTCGTAACACAGACTGATATTCATTGAGTATGGTGTCCATATATTCAGTAAGTCACTTGGCTCATATAGTTGAGGATATTTTGTTAAGCTGTTAGAGAAATAGTATTATCCCTTTGTAGTTTTAATATATTCTTTCTTAATAATGAGAAATTAAAATTCTTATAAATTCTTTATAAATTGGACATATTAATCTATATGGATTTAGGATTTACTCATATGCCTCTGCACTTATAGGATTTCCTCATTTGCCAATAATAACTCAGTGATGAGTGCATCATTCTTTGTTCTGTGGACATTTAATTTCTGTTGTAATCCTTGACCAATGATCAAGTATCCTTTGGAATTCTTTATAAAGAACTCAAACCTGATGATCTATCATCAGAGTGCATTGTCTCTAACTGAACATTTTTTATCTCATAGCTTTTTTTTTTTTTGTCATAATATAATGAAACAGTGTAGTATAATTACTTAGGGTTTAGTGCAGGTCCTTCAAGGGCTATGGGGGTTTAGTGCAGAACTGATCAGATTGTTTCTGGAAAAATTATCAAATTACATTCAAGTATATTCTGCATTAACCAGATGTAGTTACACAGAAGCATTTGAAGGTGGGTGTGCCTGTATTTAATGAAGCTATTGCTAATGAAAAGTTTTATTTTCTATATATTTGTCCATGCTAAATTAATGAGTAGGTTGGTTGATTTCTTTATATCATTTGATGTACCTACAATATTTTAATTCTGAAAATTATGTTTGGCTTTAATAAAGGGCCGACTTGTTGACTCTAATGTAAAAGGGTTTTATTTTTAAAAATTTCTCAAAACAGTTTAATATCTTGTGATCAAGAAATGATGATAACAAGATCTAAAACTCTTGGCTACACTCGGTTTATTTTCAATACCCTTATAGTGTTTAATAATTACAGGTTTCATTGCTTGAACAAAAATTGAAAAGAACTATTTTGAAAGCTCGTCCTTACTTTGATGAAAAAGCAGTATGTGAAAGTCAGCTTGATTCTCAGAAACGAAGAATAGGAGAACTTCAAAGAGAAATATCAAGAGCCAAGTTTGAGTACTCCCAGTCATTAAGAAGATTAGAGCTAATATCTGAAGAAATCCATCATAAAAGGAAAGATAAGGTAAAATTTTTAAATTCAAGTGCTTGTGCAGTGTGTTTCGTCTAGATTATTTAAAAGAACTACCTAAATTTCTATTCTGGGGGTGTCAGCGGATCATTCATAATAACCTAATTATCGTAAAATTATCCTCATCAGATGTTGATCTCTTTCCCTTACTGCTATCCATGTATCCACTAAATTTTTTTTAAATTACAATAATCTAAAGAAAAATTAAAATGGGGAGTTTTTTGACCGTAGGAATTATTAGTAGAGAATTTTTGTTGGTGTTTGGTCAAGGTTGATAAAGAAAAACTATTTTTTTTTAAATGTGTATTTTTTATTATCTGCCGACATTTCTGCTTACATTGTAAGCCATCTTCAGGGCTGTTGAAATATGTAGTTGTTGGTCGCACGGATCCAGGTGGCAAGACGTCCCCTCTCGTCTTGATAGATAGGTTTGGTGAATTTTTCTACACATTTATTATTGTTTTTCCATTTAATATTTGATATCACATTACTTTTAGTTACTGCAATTTTATGTAATAATAATGTAAATCATTTAATTTTTTATTTTTTTCTTATGACTATGTATTTCAGCAGCCCTGAAGATAGCTTACAATGTAAGCTGAAATGTCAGAAGATAATAGAAAATACACATTTATTTTAATTTTTTTTTTATTGTTTTTTTTTAATCAACTTTGACCGAACCGCAGCAAAAATTTTCTACTAAAAAAATTATTTTTTAAACATCACCAATTAAAAATTAAATATTCATACTAATCATTTAAGTATCTAATGAAAAAAATTAATGTTTTTATTTTATTTTTTTTGTTATGTACATTAGTACTTACCTTTAAAATATTTGGTTTGAAATTAGTTTTGCAATTCTCAGAGCTAAAAAATGCAGTATTAAAAAGCTAAATATGGGGCGTTCGGCTAGCTCAGGGGTGATAAATCATCAAAAATTTATAAATAAAAAAAAATATATTTGAGAGAATTTCCTTTGGCAATCCACAAATTTTAGGGGTGCCAGGCTAGCTCAGGGGATCCGTACGGGTCTCGCAATCCTGACGCCGCGGGTTCAAATCCCACCTAGGTCAATCTTTTATTTATAATATAGAAGCTTGTCCTGAGCCATGGGTGTTTAAAATGGGGTGGCAACCTGTAGATAGCCCCTTTCTCCATGACCCTAAGTTGTTGANAAAAAAAAAAAAAAAAAAAAAAAAAAAAAAAAAAAAAAAAAAAAAAAAAAAAGCTAAATGCATACTGGTAAACATGTTCTTTGAAGATAAGTCTAAGGATGTAGAAAGATGTAATGGAAAATTCCTAAAGTGCAGAGCGGAGGGAGAAGGGTTCATCATTCTTGAACTACATGGGCCTTATTAATATTAAACAAATTAAAATAAATTAAATATAATACAACCAACTGAATATTGATATATTAATGGCTGTGAATTCACTAGACATGAATGAAATAATTATACATATTGATAATCAACAAGGCAATGTAATAATTGATTTAATGAACTTCTACCCATGTATTGTCACTGTTCAGCTGAGGCAACATTCAAGCCAGATTCTTCAGTGTTAAATTGTTTGTGATATAACCTATCTAATATCTCTACTAGTTTGCTCATCCCTGTTTGAGGTGAGGTTTAAATACTCATCAAGAGTGCCTATAAAATATCAAGCTTAAAAATAAAGCAAAGCAAGTTTACACTACTATCACCTACTAATCATCTGTAGAATATTAAGCAGAATCTGTCGATTAATCAATCCACTAAACTTTTTTAAAAAATTTTATTTCATTAATAGCAGATTTTTAAAAAGTTAATTTATAACATACTTATTCAAATCTTGAATTACTTGAAATCACTTCGACATTCAGTTCCTTTCTTCAACTTTCTCAGTTCAAATCAGTTTATCATTTAAATCCTGATTCCAACATATGGCTATGTCATATTTTTATAACTTCTCTTTTTAGGCTTCATTGAATGAAATTTTTGTATGTTTTAGGGCTGTTAATATGTAATTTTCTAGGCAGAATAATCTATGACTCCATATCAAATAAAAATAAATCAGCTATAGATGAAGGGCTATATACGGGCTTTAGATGACCATAGACAGAAGGGTTTATTTACGTCCACAGTAAACTAAAGAAGGTTCAGATTTTTATCCCTTTTAATGCAGTATTGTGACCCATTAGGGTTAGACCGGCTGTTTCCAGGAGCCTAATAGAAATCCTTTGGGATTTTAAAAGACAGTTACAAAAATACTATGCACTGTGAGTATTAAACTCTTAACCTTTGCCTTAGGAGTCAAGTGCAATAAGCACTAGGTTACTATGCCCTCCAAAGCTATTATTCTTTGTTCTGTTTCTTTTTTTTTTTTTCTTTTTTTTTACTGTGTTAGCCTCCCTTGCAACCACTTAAGGTCATTGGAGGGAGGGGCTATCTACAGGTTGCCACCCCATTTCAAACATCCATGGCTCAGGACAAGCTTCTATATTATAAATAATAGATTGACCTGGACGGGATTTGAACATGCGGCGTCAGGATTGCGAGACCCGTACAGATCCCCTGAGCTAGCCTGGCGCCCCCCTTCTTTTTCATTTCATTTTTAATTTTTTAAATTTTGTTTATGTTTGTTCACAATTAAAAATTTTTGTGTTTCAGAGCCGAAGTGTAAGTCCAGAAGGGCCTCGAGAGCCAGGTGTTGGATCAGAGCAACCTGTTGCCAGCTGGTCTGAAGAAAAAGACAGCTGGGACCTTGAGAAGGAGATGGAGAAATGCGAGCTGAGAAGTATTGGCAGCATGTCCATAGCTACCTGTTCAGCTATTTCAGAGGATGAAATATTTGTTGAACCAATTCAGGAAGTAAGCTGTTGTTAGTTTTAAACATTTAGGTATCATAGATTAAAGCAGTGAAAGATTGTAAATTAAAGCACTCCTAATATTTTACCAATCTTGGATGTTGGTATAAATTCCCCTTGGTTTAGACTTCAGTTTTTAGAATCAGACCCATGACATAGGCAAAACGGGGTAATTAATCTTGAAACACATTAGGGAAAAGTTCAATTTTTATTTATTTTTTTTCAAAAGCATGAATATGTAACTTTTTATAAATTAGCTCACTTAGGTATTAAGTAAATTTAGCCAACACAGAAATAATCAGTCAATTCTTAAATGAATTATTTTTAAAAATATTTTCAATTTTGTTTCTTTGGGCTATAGGATAGAATATAAGATAGAACGTTAATATTTGGCAATTCCAATTAAATAATACTTTTAAATCACTAGTTTTAGTATTATTTTCACCCCACTATCTTTGATTACTATATTTTTAAATACATGTAATTTTTAATTTATTATTTT
>KZ806879.1:966237-984909 GCA_000696205.2 Oncopeltus fasciatus
TTATTAATTTATAAGTAATAAACGTATAGTTTAACTAATTTCTCAGATATGCTATTCACATGCAATGACAGAACTTTCTTCGGTAATCCTATATGCATACATATAAATTTGATTTAAATAGACAGTCAATTTAAAAATTTTATTTGGTGATAGATGATAAAATCTTGTTCCAAATATTAATGTATTAAATATGTTAATTTCATCTATTTATTTTGCCGTAACAATAGTGTAGAATATGTTCAGGTAAATGAATTAATTATTATATTAAAATGCAAGGTTGGTGGAAGGACATTCATCTAAATTAAAACTACTAGTTTACTTCATAAGAGAACTTAATTAGGTGTTTAAATATTTAGACATTTACAGTGCTGTGACTACTCTAAAAGTTGACAACTATGTTATAATTTTGAGATGAACACTGAATTATGAGACTATACTTGTTTAAAGTGACCAATACCAAATTAAAAATATTATGACATTTTTTATTTTATTTCTTTATAGATATTCATTGTTTCTAATTGTTTCAGTTTTATGACTGAGGATACTATATAATAACATTATTCAATTTCATTATATTAAATAATAATANTACTGTTATAAGTAAAATATTTTATTATTTAGTAAATATATGTGTTTAACATTATTACTTGAGGATTTAAAAATTGATTAAATAACATCATAAAGTATCATTTTGTAAGATATTTGATTTTCTTATATTTTGTATTAAATTATCAATTAAATATTTAATCTTGCTATATTTAAGTTCTTTTAAATGAATAAATTATAATTTATATGAAAAATATTATATTATGGGTGATTTTAATGCGAAAATTGCCCATTGACGAAGATTTGACTGGTTGGTGAGTATGGATTGGGAGAATGCAATAAGAAAGGCAAACTTTATTAATTTTGTCAGGAACATAACTACGTGATTGCGAATACATGGTTTAAACTGCACAGGAGTTGCTTATATACACGGAGAGTACCAAGAGATAACCCACTATGCATAGTAAGGAATCAAATTGATTATATACTGGTTTCCAAAAGATTCAGAAATGAGTGACAACTTATCCCGGGATAAGCTCCAGAGCTGTTATTGGTTAAGACCATAACCCCCTGACAGCTGGTGTTAAGATCGAACTAAAAAGAAGTATGGAGGAGTTCCAAGACATCAAGACCACACATTTTGGAAGCTAGCATTACCATAAAGAGAAATCTCAGTGATCAACTGAGCAGAATGAATAATGAGATCGACAATCTGAAAATCTGGAATTCGTTCAGGGATCTTTGTTAGAATGTTATGGAAAAATATACTAATAAGACACAAAAGTAAAAAAGGCAACAATGGATGACTGACGAAATACTTAGATTGATGGAGTGAAGGAGGCAGGTTAAGAACAAAAGAGAAGAATATAAAAGGATACATAAAATAAAATAAACAAATAATAATAAAGAAATAAAAAACAGTCCAGTAACATGTCATATAGGAAGGCCATATAGAGGTAAATACATTTCAAGGATCTATTTATTCCCAATTACCCATAGCACACTAGAGAAGACACGTGATCAGTACATCACTTGGCCTCCTGATTTTTTCTCATTCAATGAAGACTGATACCCAATTAGGTCTGGGTCTTCCCTAGGAACACACCAGGAATCCTCTGGGCCACTACAAACAGAAGCACAAAAATAAAGAAAACTTACTGTGCACTGTGTACCCAGGACTTTTGGCTCAGGAGTCCAGTATCTTAACCATCAGACCACCTTGCTTCTTGAAATGAATATTATTTTAGTAAAAGATGTTTCTTTAAAAATTAAAATTAGGTTTATGGAGTCTAATCGGCCCATTTTCTTTTAATTTAACCTTTCTTTCAACTACCTATGGTCATTGTGAGAAGGGCTAAAAGTCACCAGGATGTAAAGGGTAATCAAGTAAAACATAAGAATAGCTCAAAAAGGATAGATGATAGATGCGTTGAAATGGAAGACTTGTAGGGAAAATATGACATGCTTAGTATGTTCTAGAAAGTGAGAGAAATAGCTGGAATGTTCTATAATAAAACTCCTAATACCATAATGAATTCGGCAGGAAGAATTGGTAATAGAATAGATGAATAATTGATGTTAGCATAGATGAAGAAGAAATTCATACAAATTGGGGCATTTATTTCAGCAAAATATATGAGGATGACACTCCAAAATGAAAGTAATATTTGATGGGGCATAGACCAGAAATGCTGAAGTCAGAGCTATAAAATTGGCAAAAAATAAGAAACCTATTAGTCCTGAAAACTTTCTTGCAGAGATTTTGAGAAAGAAGCTCATAATAAAGAATGAAAACAATAATATTAGTCAGGCTTTTTAATCATGTGTATTCAACTGGTGAAATTTCAGAAGATTAGTAATCAGATTCCACTATCTTGCCTAAAAAATTATGTTTTAGATTAACAGGAATTTGTTTATGCACCAAACAGTGACTGTTAACATTAACGGAAAATCAACAGCAGAATGTAAAATCTGGTTAAAGTCAGATTTATCAACACTAGAACTGAGTTAACTCCAATTACTATTATTTATTCAAGAAATAATTTTGATGATAATTCTCTATTTCTTGGTTTATAAAAGAAATCAAAGTTAAGATTGACCTGAGTTAATATGATTGTAATCTCTTCAATAAAATTTTGTTTTGTATTTCAAGCAATTTTTTATGCATGCATGAATTAAAAGCTACAAAGATACCCCCTAAAACCGTCTCTTTAAAAAATAAAATTAAGTTGAGGGAATTGAACTAGCAACGTTAACACTATTACAATTCCCTTACACAAATACAAGCAGGTTACTCCCATGTAAATTTTGTGACACATATTTTAAATTGTTTTAATTTTAAATGTATTACAAAATCACAAGAGAAGATTTGTATATTCAAACAATAAGAAAGTGAAATAATTTATTTTAATTTTCCTTATAGAAATTAGAGTATAGGTAAAATTATGTTCTAGATTAAGATGTTAAATTATTAGAGCTACCACTGAAAAAATAATACGCAAATATCAAAATATTTGGAAAATATCAGAGCTAAAACCAGGTAAAAATGTAATAAAAGAAATTATTAAAATCAGTCTTTTTTGTTCACGTAGGCTTCGACGGTCGTCAGAAGTATTTACTGTTTCTTCTTCCGGGTTGGACCGTGTCAAATTGGTGTTATTATCATTCTCTTTTCAGCCCTGAAGAATCCATCACATGATGTGCGAAAGCTCGGCAAATAACACCAATTTGACACGGTCCAACCCGGAAGAAGAAACGGTAAATCAGTCTTTTTTTTTTTTAATGTAAAGAGATATATTTCTAAATGTTTAAGCCTAAACATCATTCATGTTTCACTGGTCACTATGTTCCAAATGCTCATTGAGTAAGCATCCAAAGTTATACTTTAAGGAGAACTCATACTTGCAGGTAAAAGGGTTGCTATTGACAGGGTTATATAAAAGCTACACCTCCCTAATAGCTCTGGACTGTTAATCAAATCTCTCTATTTGATAGAGGTATCTCTCCCTTCCATACATTACACTGAAAGAGGCAACAGTAAATATCTGTATGAAAAATTTCTGTCTACAGTCAGAGAGAAACTTCAACACACTAAAAATCACTTAAGTTAGTTGTGTGTGCATAAAAAAAATATTTAATTTGATGTATTTTTGTGCCCTGTATATACTTCTTTGAACTGAGGGATAGTTCTAGAGTTGTTTAGTTCAAAAGTTAGAAATTGTCAAAACTTAAAATGCTGAATGGCTCTGAAACTAAGACTTCAATCAATAAAACACCACAATAGGTACCAGTGTTATAATAGCTTGATTTCCTTGGAGAAATGTGTTATAAAACATAATTTTTTGAAATTTTGAGCATGAAATTGAATTAATAACATAACATAAAGTTATCAGATTTTAAAAAAGGAGGTAATATTTAAAAAAATTTTTTGTTTGACAAATATATTTTTATTTAAAACCTATAGAGAACTATGATTGTCTTTCAGTAACAATAAAGCTATTTCATTACATTATTATTCCGTCCTCTTTTTATTTTTTCCCCCTTTTTTTTATAAATTAATTTTTTTTTGTTAGTTTCAATTTGGATATTGTCTTATATTTATTTTTTTATTACTTATAGACTGAAAAAAAGATACTACCTGGAGATGTGACATTGAAACTATCGAATTAGTTTGGTAAGCTGATTGAAGTGCCTGTAAACTAACAACCTGTTAACTGTTAACATTTCTGTCATAACACTCTTGGCTGATTTAATGTCCCTTTAACTATTTTTTTGTTTCTAAATGTAACTAACTAAACTTATTAATATTAACCTCAGTGCATTGTCTCTATAGCATTTTCTAAAAACCAAGAAATTAACTACTTTTTAATTTCCATGTATCTCTCCTGTATCCTCTAGCTCCATGGCTAACTTTCTAGAGGTTTAGTAAGAGTAAAAAATGTTAATTTTTACAGGGCATTGAGGTTGTAGTCTGCTTTGTTGCTTTTTATGTTTGTGCCAAGTTTAACCACAGTATTAAAACATCCTGTTTTATTTTAATTCCTAGCCAAACTAAAAACTTTTATGATGTTCCTTATGGAAACATGGTGATTACGAAGTTAGTGAATTTTATGATAGAACCCAAACTGATGATAAATCCACTGCTCTTTCCAATTTATATTTTATGTTTTATTTCAAGCATTCTCAAGGTCAATCCTATTAACTCTTAACTTTAAAAATATTTCAATTAAATTAAAAGTATTATATTAGGAATTGAGGAACAAAATATTAAACAGGATTTATAATTTAGAACTTTAATTTAACAGTATCAGGGGAAAAAATCACTTAGATTTGATAATTTTAAGTCTTATATATTTGAAACAAAGAACTTTAAAAACCTTTTGAATTGTCCATACAAATTTTTAGGAGGTACAAATAATAACCATAAGTTTACATAACAAACTCAATAAACAGCTGATGACTAATTATTGCCAGGGATTTTCAAGAAAAGTTACCAAAAGAAGTTAGATTGGATTATAAACAATATTAACAGAGAAATATGAACAGTAAGAAATATTAAAAATATGAGACTAACATTTTTAGGTCAACCTTTCTCAAAACTTAAATTAATGAAATCCCTTATTTTTTTGTTAAATCAATAACTTTTTTTTAAATAATTTAATATTTAAAATAACTTTTACATTATTAACATTTAATTCAAAATATTCCTGCTGAAGATAATCATCTAAGAAATAAATAAAAATGAGCTTTTATTTAAAAAATAAAACTTTAATTAAAAACAAAATCATTGATCAAACCAGAAAAACCATTCCTGAGAAAAAAAGAGTCATAAGGATGCTAGGTTAACTAATAAGGAAAATATTTTGTCCTTTTAGTAGAAAACTTGGGAAATACTCAAGGTCATTTTTTCAGAGTGATATTAAAATTTTAATCTTAATTTTATTACCCTATTAGTTATCTGATCAAGCTATAATTCCCCCTATAAAAAAAAAAAAAAAAAAAAAAAAAAAAAAAAAAAAAAAAAAAAAAAAANAAAAAAAAAAAAAAAAAAAAAAAAAAAAAAAAAAGACATTTTCGAGATTAATAGCAGTTTAAGTTACCAAGTTCATCAAATTTTCAGTTTACATTTTTTTCAACTTAACTATTTAGGTTAGCAAAGATTCAAATAAAATGACAAGCACTTGGGTATTTATATTCTGTTTGTCTCTCTCAGTCTCAATAAAATTAAAATATAATCCTTGATTTTTTTTTATTGCTATTGTTTTTCCTCATTTCTTTGAATTATTAAAACAGAAACATATTGTTCATTTAGTTCGTAAAATAAACTTATAAGAGTGAAATTGACCAGTATTGTATCAAAATAAAGTTAAAGCCATTTGTATTTAAACTAAGGCAAAGATCTATGACAAACACATGGGAATTTATGTTCTGAGAGTTGACTCTCTGAGTCTCTAGCAAATCCATCTGTTTGCTGGATAAACAATGAAGATATAATAGTTGTGAATTTAAGAGAACAAAAATTAAAGGTTCAATGCTATCAGGTATATTATACACATGCCAGGTTGATAATTTATTAATTTATTTCAGCCTATGGAAATCACTAAAATATCTTAAGTTATTATTTATGATCCTAATCTGTAGTAACATCCTAATGTTCCCAATAAAGATATCTTAATAGTGTCTATAATCTCACCATCTTCCACACCCCTGAAAGGTTAGTGAGACATCTAGAGAGAGGTTTCCAATATAGAAGATAAAAGCCCAAGGTGTGCAAGGTAGCACATCTGGTTACTGATCAGAAGATTAGAGAATTGGTGTGAGATTTTTTATTAATATTTATTAAATAATGGGAAACTTTTCTTTTTTTCTTTAAAAGAAAAAAACTGTTTATACTAATCATTAAAAAAAAAGAAAAGAAAAAAAATTCTTGTGTCTTTATGCAATCACTGAGAAGAATTATGAACGACCACATATTGGACTCAAGAACATTCTTTGTTTCTTCTTTATAGCAAAACTAACCTCACAATATATTTGTTACCTACTTATAGTGAAAATAATCATATTTTTGTCATCATACAATCATTACGCATAGTTTTTCTCAATAGTATTTCCTTTCAAAAATCGATTTAATTATTATTTTTGTAATACTGTTTATGAATTTTAAAGTTGTAATATTATTATTATAATTAATAGAGAGTAAAAATGAAGTTTCATACCAATCTCTGACTACTGAGTTTCATAGTGACAATGATAATTATTTGGCTTCTAGTGAACAAAATCATGTTCCCTATTCTAATCTTATGTTCCAGGTTATATCCTTTTTTTAAAGATAAGAAATAAATAAAAGTTTCATTTAAAAAATATTTCAATTTTCATATACAAAGTTGATATACAAAGTTCTTATTTGAAAATAAAGTAGATCACACCATTAGAATAAAAAGATAGGAGGGAAGATTATATTATAAGCCATTTATTTGAGTTATAAATTATTAAGATACGACAAAACTATAAGAAAGGGAAATATGAGTTTCAAAACATTTGTCAAGGAAACCAAAATACCAGGTCTCTAAGTGTAAGAAGTGGTTGGCTCGCCATGAATAGGTACAGTGTATGTCAAATTTAATCAAGAGAATATTAAGAAGTTATCTACATAAATTCCAACTGTTATGATTTTATTGTCACTTTTTTAGTATTAAACACAGTTATCACTGTCTGACTTTATAAAATATAAATTCTTCAAAATTTTATTTATTTGCTCATATCATGATGATGCTTGTTTAATTGGCTTATTTATATTGCACGTTATTCCTTATTTGCCTTTTTCAATAAAGAATTCTGGTTGATACTTAAAAATTTATTTCAAATCTGCATTTAAAAAGGCTGTTTACATATCATTATGATGAATTTTCAAACTGCTTACTACTGCAGTAGGAACTGTAGAAGGCAAGTAGGATTCTCAATGTAAAATGTCTGAGAACAGGGAAGAAGGTCTCATTATAGTCTACTTCATACTCCTGTGTATAGCCCTTAGCTTGTACTGGTTTCTTTCATCTGGCCCTGTCTTCTTTGTAAAAAGAATTAGTTTTTCTACATTCTACTTATGGTTTATCTTTTGGGTTTCTTTCTGAAGGTTTAATTATTATGGGAACTTCAATGTTTTTATAGTATTTTGTCATAGTATTCTTATCTTAATTTGTTATGCTATTTTGGTCTTTAAAAAATATCACATCCCGAGCAATAGTAATGAGTTTTGGCCAATTAGTCTGTAGGCTATTTTGATTGTTAAATTATAATTTTTCTACACTAATTTATATTGGAAATAAAGTTTTTTTTTGTTTATATATATAAGTATAATGAACAGAGACACATAGAACAGTGTAGACAAAGGCACTAAGAGAATCAATAGTGTCAACTCCCATTCAAGGGATTCAATATTTTTATATAATTGCATTACTTATTTTTAAGTTAATCATGAATCATTAAACAAGTATTTTAAAATTTCAGACTAACATCTAAATTTAGTCTTAAGCAATTAATTTTAAAAGAAGATTTTATAACAAACAACAAAATGACCCGCACATATATTTTTAATTAATTAAAATCTAAGAAATTATTTTTTATTCCAGGATCTAAATGAATTGCGTCGAAAAGTAAAAGAACTATCTGAAGGGAAACAGGAGGACTGGGCTAATGAACTGGATGTAGCTATAACAAAATTAGATGATGCACTATTCAAAGAAGAATGTGATCGAGAATTAAAAGAACTTGCAGCCTCTAAATGAATGGATGAGGTTTTGTGATATTCATTCTCTAGATTAAGTATCCAAGTTTTATTCTTTCATAAGGCTGAAATATTTTTTTTTATTATTTTTATTTAAGTATAGGCCATATTTTGCCCCTCAGGCCTAAAATAATTTAAAACAATATGACTGACTAGTTCATTTAAAATGAACAATATTTTCCATATTATATCTTTAAAATAAAGTCATACTTTGTTTTTATGTGACTTAAAAATTATGTATTATGCTAAAGCTTGAACTGATTTATATAGATCTGCAAACTGATATTTATTTTGTTCTATTATAAAAAAAATAAATGGGGAGCTTGGTTCCAATGACTAACACTTCTAATCAAAATAAAACCAAAAAAAAAACATTGACTTTTTTATGCATTTTTTTTTCTATCTTTCTATCTTTGAATTTTGAAAAGAGACATTTAGATGGTAAATTAAACATATAAGAGAAAAATTTACCGGTATTGCTTCAAAATCAGGTCAAAGACATTTTTAAACTAAGGCAAATATCTAATGGTTTTTATTTTATTTTAAATTCAAATTGAAATGGCTTTGGTTTTTTAGTTACTTTTAAAAAATCAATATAGAAAAAATTTCAGTGATTTTACTTCAATACCAAGCTTCATAAATATTATCTGTGTTCTCAACTGTGTTGTTAATTTTAATTCATATTCTTCATTATTCTATGGTGCTAAATATTGTTTATAGTGTTTTAAATACTTGTTATAGTTTTTCTTGTCAAAATTTTAATCCTGTTAGACTGATACTTGAGCAATTTAAATTGTTTTTGGTAACTCCTTATTTTTTTACTATTTCCTGGGTTATTTTATTGTGCAATATTTTTTAGGTTATTGTTTTTATCATTTTTAATACTCTTAAATAAAAAAAAAGTCTGTGATGTTTTCACATAAAATGTCTTAATGTTTATAAAATTATTTGAATTTTTAAAGTTTATCACTAGTAAATTGTGCCTCTTAATTTTGTACTTGTGTTAGGTTACTCAAATTTAACAAAATATAAATATATTATTTATTACTTAAAAATGATATTATCATCTTAGCTTTTGCTATTCAATCAAGTAAGAGAGGAGTAGCTTTGATTAAAGAGTTCTTATTAATTATCCAACATTTAATTGTGTATTTGAACATTTAGTGAGCAATTGCACTATTACATTTCTTTCATTTAGCGTACTCTAGTAATCATCTCTTTGTAAAATCTTGTTCTGAAAAGAATTTGTCTTTAATAGTCTACCTTTGTACTGCACCATCTTCATTGAAACTAATATGTAAAGAAGAAGGAAGAAAAAGACTTCACAAATTTTTTTGGACCACTGGTATGAATTGAATAACCTATTTTTATTGTTTGAATAATGAACATGGCTACATTTAATTTGACCTGCTCTAAATATTTGGCGATTTTTCACCTAACTCTTTAAGCGACCTTATTATTAAGGCTTTATCTGTTTCGATTATTTTCTATTACCCCATTTTTTCTAAGCCCAAATTGTCTTAACTCAAAATCATCATTGAAAGTCTAATGTAATTTAAACATTCTTTGTGCAATTTCACTATTATTATTTATTTTTTATTTATACGATTTATTTTTAGAGGCTATAATATTCTGCATTATATTATAAAATGTTATAAATATCTATACATAATTAAGAAATTAAGCACGAGTTAGTAACATATGAACAATTTTTAAAACCCTCTGAATCTTTCCTAATGCAAGTATTTTATCATTTATTTTATAAATTATTAAAGTATGACTATTTTTGCTTTGATTGTAAAAAAATTGATTAAATTTTATATTGTCCATCTCCATTTATTTTGTTTATAAACAAGTATTAAAATTAATTTATGTATATATAAATTTTTGGGACTATTTAGGTCAGTAACAAGATTGTTAAAAACTAGCACTATCTTCTACTCCGGAAGGCTAGTTGAAAACATTTCATTATTTAATCGAATTCTTGCCCTGCTGTATTTTATTTATTTCACTGTTGTGAAATTAGTGTGGATGCAAATCATTAAGATAAACACTTAAGATATAAACTAAATTAGCTTATAATATGCATTAAAATAATGATAATTGCATCACCAATCACAAGCCAGTCTTTAGCCAGTAATATATTTTTTGTACTATTTTTTTTTTTTTTTTTAAAGCTATCCTAATGATAATAAAATAAAATCATATTAAACAATATTCTGTTTAATGATAATAGCACTTCTATGAGAGATTTTTCAGTCTCATAAATTGACTATAAAGTTTTATTGTTGGTAACAGATTATCATTCACCTCTTTTTTCCATTATTCTTAATAGGATATATAAGTGTAAATAAAATATATACGCATGGATATACAAGAAATTGTTCTTTCAGTTTCATCAAATAAAGATTTTGCTGAGAGTATATAAATAAAGATATGTATGTTTGTTTGTGTGTATGTATATATATATATATTAGAAAATCATTCTTAAATCTCTAATNTTTTAAAGCAGTTGCTTTCCTTTCAGATCAAGATTCATTAAAAAAAAAAAAAAATAGTCATTCAATATGAAATTTTATTAAATATTCAGGTTTGAAAATTGCTGACTCTTCTCACATTTTGATGTTGTCTTGAAATTTCTGATATGCCTTTTAATTAAACTATTTTTTTATTATTTATTTATTATAACGGCGTGTCAACCAATAGGCCATTAACGCCATGAAAACTTTTTTTTAATATATTAATCAATTTAATCAAAGTATAATTATTTATTTTGATTTATTAATTTTTAAGAAGGTTTTAAATTTGTGTTGCTTTCTAAAATGCATGGACCAATATTGAACAATGGAACACAAACTTGGAGCTTAATTGTTGACCACCTTTTATATTTATTAGTAAGTTTGCAACAAAGCTCTATTTTTCTTCTTATTGAAATTAAAATCTTAAAAGATAATATTTTAAACACCAGGAACTTATTACTTCTGTAAAAAGCAGTTACAATGAGTCTCTATCTCTTCATTGCGATTTTTTTTTCGTACAATAAATAAAAATATAGTTATTGACCCGGTTTTATAACATATTTTTATTGGTAAGGTCATAGATTCTAAAAATCATTCTTGATCTCATTACTTCATTGTCTTATCTTAGTCTGTTAATTCACCTTGAAGGGTCTCTTTATGAATGTCAGAATTATTGTTTAATTTTTTACCCTCATCATGAGTTTATTTCTATATTCAAAACATATGAAAGATCAGCTTGATATTCTTGTATTAATGAAAGCATCTGAAAAAAAATTTTAGTGAAGCCGTTTCTTTGACAGTCTGGTAATCCTGAACTACTTCCTGCTTCCTTATTTTCTTAGCAGGACTTTTTCTTTAATGATTCATACAATAATTTATTATAACATTGGACAAAATAATCTTTTCTTTTCAATGGTATTTTATTAAAAGCTAAGCTAGTTGATGGCTGACTAACTTAAAAATTACCCCTGATTCTACTCAGCCAGAGGATGTACCATCACTCAGGGTTAAGTTGTCTTGTTCCTTTACTAGAGAATTGTATAGACTTCGAAAAATATTTGAACTGTGAATTTCTTGCCCTTTTGATTGATTAACAAAGCTCAAAGCATGATTTTTATTATTATTATTAGTTTCTAAATGACTAACTATGAGATAAGCAATATATAATAAATTTTAATGCCTTAAAATACACCGTTTCTATAACAATTTTAAATAAAAGTGTAGCTAAGCAACAATAAGTAATTAGTTTTATTGCTTGTCATTCTCTTGCTGGTGCAGTCAGTTTTTTAACCATTAAAAATGTTTTAAAATTGAGCTTTTGTTTCATTTTTACTTTCATGCTTATTGCTCCTGTTTTATGTATTATTTTTCTCATTCATTGTTAATTTAATCTGAGCTTTTATTGATGTTAACTTGATTATAAGTTGTATTTATTTTGATTTATAAATTAATAATTGTGTTAACTGAAATAAATCATATGTAATTTGATTTATAAAATAATTTCAATTTTATATTAAGCTTTACTAAACTTATTGCTGTAAACAAATATATTGAAGTTTAGTTTGAAGGCTGATTTGTGTATATTGATCATTTGTGAAAGGGTTATTCTTATCTATAGGCTCATGTTTGCATTTTTTGTACAGTTATTAAGCTTCTTACATTTTATCTACCCTTTTTTTTCCATAGTTTAATTGATCTTGGCCTCCAGTATTATAAAAAGATAATGTGTCTGTAGCACATTGCCTCAATAGCAGTCTTAATGCTGACTAGAGAACTTCCTGTATGAGAAAAATTTATTGTTATTTTCATTGTATTGTTAGTTTCATACAAGTAAAATGTTATATAAAATTAAATAATGTGTCATTAAATAAAATATATATTTATTATTAGTTAGTTTCTTGTCAATATTAGTAAGGAAGGCTTACTATTTTTTTTAAAAGTAAAACGTTCTAACATCCATTTTTAAACCTGTATTTCCACTTTGAAAAGAATAAAGTCATCAATGATAACATTGAATGTTTTGCAAAGTTAGTAATTTTATTGAAAATGTCTGAAGCAGTTATTTGTAAAGATTTCATTGTATAATTGATTTGTGTTGCAAATCATTTTTTTTTTCTCGGTTAAAAGTGGTGGAATGACAGATATTTCAATGACAGGTACTAAGAATAACCCTTAAATGATACTTCTCATGTGACTAATTTTATATATATTAATGTATAAATATGTTCGTATAAATATAGCTGTTGAATGTATTGAAATAAATTAGTCATTAAGTACTTTTAGTGAATTAATACTTAATAATGTTATTATTTGTTTAAAGCAATGGAAAATTGTTTTGGTGAAACAACTATTAATTTAATTGATATTCTGTAATATTTAAATTATTTCACTTAATATTTTTTGGATGTTTTAAATTCATGTTTTTTTAAAGTTTTATAACATATTCATACAATTTTTAATCATATAATTAAATATTTTGGTGCTGCCAATTATTATATTACTTCTTTTAAACAGTCAGTTTGACCAATTTATACAAAATACATTCTCAAACATATTTGTAAATTCAGANTAATAAAAAAAAAGTTTTATCTGTGAGTCTGTGATAAACAAAACTCAGAATTATTATACACAACAAATATTTATTTTTCATAATAACACAGGATATTATACAATGATGAAGTCATTGAAAAAAAAATTATTGTATTGACCAAATGTGCTTTAATTATTTGAAATGTATATTATGCATTTTCTATCTTGTTTGGTTGTGCTTTATAATTACAGATTAGATAGTTATATTAAATTATAGGAAAACATACTGTAGTAATCTCGCATCAGGCATAATTTATTATGGGGTAAAAAAAAATTGTATTAGGTTCGGTTCTGCTAAAAAATTGTTTAATAGGAATTTCCTGTGGGTCTCTATTTTGATGTTATTCATTAATGCCTTAAATGTTCATTAAAAGTTTGTTTACTAATATATTATTTATCTATTTACCTCAAAAATGATTTACCAAAGTTCGTTTACTCAGTTTTTATAAGAGTTAATATATCTTGAGAATAATGAAACACAAATCTTGATATTATGTTTATAAATGCCAATTTACAAATTTTAAAATAAACTCACCAACAGGGCACTAGACAAATTGCTTTTGTCTCCGCAATAAACCAATGCTTCTTCTGTGGTATCACTTTTGAAGAAGGCATTCTTCTCAGAAATATTAATATTCAAAAATATAAATATTTATAAGAAGACTTATAAACTGAGTACAAACCAAAAAAAAAAAAAAATCATTTTTTATAAGCCTAATTAACTTATTTGGTATAAACACAATTAACCTGTTTCACTTTTATAAACAAATTTCACAAAAACTTATTGATCTCTTTATGGTCAACTAATTTCTTCCACATAATTTATTATTGTATTTAAATTTCATTACTTTTTTTGATTAGTCATTCTTTTATTGTTCTAGTGGCTGGTCTTTTTGATTAAACGCTAGTAAACCCCATTTAGTTAAACAAATGCAGAATCAAAAAAAAAAAATTTTAATTTTGAGAATAAAATTATTCTTTCTAGCTTATTAAAGCTTTTGTTAATTGGCAGGATTTCATTAATTCTCACTAATTCATGAATATTTGTGCATTGTTAAGATTTGAAGGGGGCTGATAATTTGTTAATAATAATGATTAGTTTATAGTTATTTTTTCATTTTTATATAAATTGCTCAGTTTTAAACATGCTTCTTTCATCTATTTTACACCCAGCCCAATATTTTTTCTCTTAAGATATATTTATTTCACCAAATACTCTTTAAAAATATGATTTTTTTTGTTCCCTCAAAATTCAACGAATTATAATTTATCAAATCCTAAATACAGGATTTACCAAATTGCTAAATACAAGCAGATACTAGGTGTCATATGATCTGGTTGATGGTTGTTAATTTAAAATGACACATACGATACACAGAGTAATAATAACACGTATTATTATTACTATTAAAGGTAATTAAATTTAATTGTCCTCATTAAATAGCAATCCTGTTGGGAATTACTTAATATTGGATATAAATTTTTGTATATGTGAAATTGTGTTCACTAGGGATATTCTTAAAGATTATTACTTATGTACAAGTGAAAACTCATCTCATTTTGGACTTATTTATTTAAAAGAGTAAAATGTTAAATTATTACTTTATATATAATAAGAAATTTTATTCTTATGTGATTTATATTTTATCAGATGTATTTATGTGTTCCATATTCAGATCATATAGTTATTGTGTTTCCTTCAGCAGTCCAGTTGGCATTAAAGGCACCCATGTAGAAAAGAAAGGTATTCTAAACTGTGGAATCTCTCTTAGTCCCTAGATTGCACATTAACTCTGAAAAAATTGTAGCAGAAATAAACAGATTAAGTGAAATAACACTATATATCTTTATTTTGTGTGTATTGATGAATCTCTTTTAAGTACAAAAGATCTTTGTTATTGTATGTTCTTTATTTGTAAATTAGTATACTTGTTGGACTTGTCATATCAGGATTCATATCAAGATGGATTTTGAAGCTTTCTTGTATCACCTGTTGGTAAGAAACAACCAGTCAAGTTTTGAATAGTTGAAGTGTCTTGCTGGTAAGATTTGTGCCATACCAAAGAGTTTTATTTCTTACCTCTAAATCCTATGGGCTTTTTTGATCAAAAGCTAATATTGTAAATATATTATTTATTTTAAAGTAAATTATTGCTACTAATTATGTCTGTTGAAAAAATTTGTTAAAAATGTTTTTAGAATTTATAGTATCTACTTGTTTTCTTATTTTTACTATTTTTTTTTTTTTGTAAATAAATTTATTTTTACTTCTTCATATTATTTTATTTTCTTGAATAAGTATTTCATCCTTATATAATAATCATAATTTGAAGATGAGAAAAGTAATGGTAAATAAGCTATCAGTTTCAAGTTGATTCCAGACTATTTATATTCTTCGGGATATTTATATATATTATTGACACTAGTATTAATAAGTTACAAGGTCTTCTTATCACAGTAAATTTAGTGGAAAAATGACATGTCCACATTAGGGAGATATTGCTGAGTTAACCTGGCTGTGAGCTGTATGCAGTGCTTGCTAATATGGTCTGAATGTTTTCAGCCCCAGAGCTTTTGTGTGATTATATTATAAGGAAAAACTACTCTTTGATTAGTTATGATCAAATAACTCACAATCTTCTCTTTAGAATACTTTGCTTATAGCCCAGACTATATGAAGCTTAAATAAATTTTTCTCATTTGACTCTTCATGCTAACCCATACATGGGTGTTTACTTACAGACACACCCACACATATATATATATANAACCCTCAATATAAATATAAAACACACACACACACACACATATATATATATATATATATATATATATATATATATATATATATATAAAGAGAGAATGACAATGTAGAGAGAGAAGCGAGGAAGTAGTGACTTTGGAGGTTCCTAGGAGCTAGAGAAGTGCAAGAAGAGAGAGCAGCCACTAGTAACGAGGATTGGAGGTTAAACACTGGGAGGTAGATCAAGCAAGGAGAGAATGAAAGTATAGAGGGTGGTGAGAATGAGAAAAATTAGCAAAGAGAATGTGAACTATGGTGAATGAGAATAAATGAAAGAAAATATAAAGACAAGGGAAAAATAGATTGTACTCACAGTTGAAAATACTGTATTGGTAGAAATGAGGGGGAGCGAATGGATATAAAGAAAAATTCTGTCACGCAAGAGCTGCATAAACCAAACAAATTCTACAATAATAATTAATTTAACCGTAGTTAATGAATATTTGAACATTTCACATCTTGTAAACTGTAACACTTATCGAATAACATTTTATAAATAAACAAATTTGGATTCAGTTTCATTGATCTAAATGAAATATTAAGCTTGCTGCTGCGAAATAGCATTGTTGTCATTTAGAATTTCATTTAATCCCCCATTGCCTTCGGGCCTGTTCGGCTCTATGGCAAATAGTTTTTCAATTTACATATAAAAATAAATAGTTGTTATTTTGTTATGTAACTCCTAAAATATTTAAAATATAGGCAGTTGAATACAGACAGTGACAGTGAACACACATATTCGGCCAAGAAGATGGACAATGTCCAAAAGCGCTCGCCAACGGAGGATGGTAATAAGAGGATGTAAGAGATTATATCTGTAAGTGAAGAAGAATGATTCTTCAGATTTGTTTTTAAAAATATTTTATTTGTATGTTCTTTGGTTAAGTAAATAAGATTGCTACTTTTAAAGACAACTAATGTCTGTATGTTAAACCCTATTTCATTGGGAGCATTCTTTCGCTTAAGATATTATAAAAGACAAGTTTTTATACAAAGTTGAAGTTATATAAATGTTATGCTTTATTGTTCTAACAAATGGATAGAATTATGTTACTATTTTGTAGTTAGCATTGTTTCTCATTCGTTCCGTGAATTTTTGGCAATTTTACATTGTCTAAATTGTGCTCAATTATAGTATAAATTATAAGATGTTATAATACAAGTGGTGATAACCCAAATTTTAAAGGTCTTCGCTTATAAAAGTGACATTAATTTGACTAATTTCTTTTTTTTTTTAAATATGATAGTTTCATCTTTAATGGATGTCGATGCAAAGTGCAAGGCAATTTCTCTTCATTAAGTTAAAGTCCACAACTCTTCAGGACTCCAGTGACATATATAAAGCCATTCAACTCATTCTTCTTATTTTTGGTAAATAATCTAAAGGGTTAGTATCACTACCAGTGAATATAGAACTATCATACCTTCTATGATCCGTCTTCATTTGTTTCTGCAAACCATCTTCTGTTAGCGAGCGCTTTCGGACATTATCCATCGTAGTGGCCGAATACATGTGTTTACTGTCTGTATTCAAAACTTGGATAATGTCCGAAAGCGCTCGCCAACAGAAGATGGTTTGCGGAAACCAATGAAGACGGAATGTATGAAGGTATGATACTTCTTATTTTTCCCTAAAATATGCTCCCAGGGGGCTTATCACTTAGCATTAAATGCTAATACTTTATTTTAATACTCGGAGTATAAATAATTTATTGTTAGTATATTTTGTTATTTAAATCTGCCTGACAAGTCAGTCAGTTGCCCAATAGGTGATGTATAACAACCACAATTCAGCTGAATATTTGGTCAAGTCCACAAGGAAGCGAAGCCTATTGACTTTGAGTCATTGATAATAATGGGCTTAATTTTTCTTACTTTAAGGCTTGATTTTATGTCATAATATGAATTAAATATCATTTTTTTTAAATCTGTAGAATTCTTTTTTTCCACTGAAGTTCTCTATTTTGTAAACAATTGAGTTCATGAAATACCTTTGAAAACAAGTCTGCAATTGTGAGTGTGTGGCTATTCTGAAATGAATTTTATTTTGAATTATAAAGTTCATATGCATGAAAGTGCATAGAAGTAGCATAATCACTGTAATATAATCAATCAGACCCTTTATGTTAATATATTGCTCACTTACCTGTATATCGAATGAGTGTTCTTTCTCTTTTCGCTTATAAATTTCATTTAATTTATTCAGGTGCTGTTGATAATGGGGTGAGTAGTGTATATGAGTATGTTATCGTACATTTTTAGCTAAGTAGTTCCTTGCAGATCTACTTGTTGAGTAAAAGTTTTGAAACTATTATTTACTATATATAATCTTTCAAATTCTGTCATCGATAATGACAGATACTGAATACTTATAAATTTTTTTTTTGTTTTTGTTAAAAAAAACAATAACAATATTAATATATTTTTATTATTAT
>KZ806879.1:984922-997164 GCA_000696205.2 Oncopeltus fasciatus
TTATAATATTAATACAATTATCAAAAGATTTACACAATTACAATTAAAATATTCTTCTATCATCTTCATTCTCTAAAGTCTATTTAAATATACAAATTCAGAATGAAGATGCAACTCAGAAATGAGATGTGCTACAACAGTATTTTCTAACATAGTACAGTACAATACACTACTATCAAATTATTCTCACCTGCTCCAGGAGTCAGTTGTAAAAATAATCAAGCAATTTATACGTGCATTGATTCTTTGAGTATCAAAATGTGACTAGCCTTGAAAATATTTCGATAAGCCACCATTTTTGAGCAACATGTATTTTCAGCATTCTCATCTTTATTGATGGTAAATAAATAAAATAAATAAAGAAAATACCAATAATATTTTCATGATAGCTTACTTTAAAGAATGTAATACTAATATCTAGAACAGGATGTGTATCTTAAGTTCCCAGAGGAATGGTACAACTTTTATATTTCCCCAATGCATCAATTTGTCTTTGATCTAAAGTGAACTTAAGAAATGCGGAAAAAAATTCTGTACCACACTAACACATATGAAGTGAAATTTGGCAACAAACAGATATTTCATATATCATTTTGACAAAGTATTCCTCTTCAGAAGTCCTGTTAAAATACCTATCCATTTTATGTTTATAAAAATGGTTTCATTGTGGGGGGGCTAGATTTCCTTCGAATCTTATCATTTTCTATGTTAGGAGGATGAGGGGATGAAAAGGACTTTCTATCAGGTCGATGATTTACAGATGAAATTATTCCACTGTTAAAGAGTTCTACAGTTTTTGCTACATTAGACAATGGTTGTTGTTTTAATTCAGTTGGAGTCATGTAGTAGGGCTTCTTTGATGATTTGGATGGTTTTGGTTCTTCTTCTTGGCTAGATTTACTTGTTTCAGAAGAAAAAGATTCTGACCTGAGGTATTTCGGAGGTGGTGCTTCAACTCCCAGACGAAGCGTTTCACTGTCCTTATCCTCTCGTGGCTCATTTTCATCTAATTCATTGCCATCTACCTCTTGAATATGGATATCTGGAAGAGCAATTCCTGTATTTTTTCTTGGCATACGCTTTTTTGATTTATGTCTTTTGATTTTAATATTTGGTATAAACAATCTGAGAGCATTAGGCCCTGTTGGGAACTTAGGTCCCAACTTGGCTTCGGAGTCGTTAATACTCATGGTAACTTCAAGAGATGTTTTAGTTATGACTTCCTGGTGCTTATTGTATGCTGAAACTAGTTGTGCTACAGTAAATCTTGGTTCATCTTCTTCAGTTGATTCGCCATCTCCTCCTAGACGTCTCAAGTCTTCCTCGGAGCTTGTGGGGCCTTCTGTTAATGACATGGAATCTGTACTGATGGGCGATTGGGGTTGGTCATCTTCGGCGATTTCTGTAGATTCTTTTAAAATTAATCTCTCTACAACTCTGTTATTATTATTAGCTAATTCCTTGCAAGAATTTTCATTTATTTCAGGGAAAGTTCTTAGAGAACCATTGACCTCAGAGATTGGTTGTTGCACGCTTTCTTTGAGTTCTTGTACAGGATTCCTTATGTTTTCTTTATTTTCCTCTTGGTTTTCTGCTATAGATGCACAACTTAGTCTTCTAATTATGTCTAGAACTGGTTCTTCATCACGGTTCTGAATACTTTCTGCATCAGAAATGCTCAAAACAGAGGAATTAAGAGACTCGTCACCCTTTAATTTTAAGATACCAGGCAAAGCTTTCCCTTTATCTTCTATTCCTTCTTGTAAATTCAAAACGCTCCTATAAAGATTTAGGACTTCTTGTGATTTTGAGAGGCTCTTGAGACCATACAGTTTCTCTTTAGATCGACTGATGATCGATTCTTTTAAGAGCATTTTCTCTCTAGACTTGGAGACAAGGGACATTTGACTCTCACACATCCTTTTCGTTCTCTGATATTGTTGCAGAAGGTTACTTTTTCTCTGACCCTTCTCAGCAGTTCGAGACATCACTTTCTCAAATAAGGCCTCCCTGGACTTGGACAGGTAAGTCCGAAGATTTTGGTTAGAAGGAGCACAAGAGGAACAACCAACTCTCCTGTCTGATTTGGTAGCATGTCGTCTGCTTCCTGGACGAGTAGTCTGCCTGTTCTTAGCTAACCAGGGATGTTTAAGGCATTCCTTTGCTGTCAGCCTCTCTCTAAAATAAGAAAAAATGTAATTAATTTAGAAATAATACTTTACTGAATTAAAAACTATCAGGTCATCATATATGATTTCTATTTTCTGTCATCTTATAATTGTTTTAATTATTATTATTTTAATAATTTGTATTTTTTTTTTAAATAACAAATCAAGAATTATAAAGCAAGGTGAGATAATGTATATGTCAAGAAAAAATGAAATGATTTGACATAATTTTAAAATATTAAACTTCATTGGCGCTTAGTACAGGTAGATCTCCAAAGAATAATGTGTTATTTAGAAATGTTTTAAGATTTAGATATTAATCAAATTATTTAATAAAATGGTGAGTGAAACACTTTTAATCAAAATAATCTTTAAACTCAAAGTTTTTAACCATTTGAAAAATCCAAAATCATGGCCCTTATAGAATTACTGGATGCATACTGCATCTCACTAAAACCAACACTTAAAAATTAAGGCAATTGATAGTTATGTATACATTTTGAACAATCACTTTTGGGTCGGGTAACTTATACATGGGAAAATTAAAGAAAACTATCATGGTGCTCTACAATTGAAACAGCAATTGCCCTTTTAAAGTCACTAAATAAAACAGGGATTTCCATGGTGTCACTATTACCATATTTTCTTCTATATTATTATTATATATATTATTCAGTAATAAATTTGAAACTGAGTTTTCATATAATCCTTGATTTCCATCAACTGCTGAACTAATTTTTTAATGTATTCATCACGTGTGTGGCGGCAGATTTTGTGAACTTACACGGTTACGCCATTTAATTGACCACAATGAAATTCAAAATATAAACAGTCTTTTGGGTAGATAATAAATATTTTCTTCTCGTGTAACTGCACTCTACTTCGTCAAACGGCCAAATGGCCTTAAGTAGAACCTTAATATAGAAGACCCGCACAACACACGAAATTATATTTTTAAATAATTTCTTAATATAAGCTTTAAAAAAATTGTAATGTAAATGTTATAAAATTAGATATTACACATATTTAGTTCCATGAATTCTTTCGTAAAGCTAATAGTAACGACAATATTAATATTTACAATTTTTTATATTATTTGTCTGTATGTACTCAAGCATTCACAATTTTTTTAAATTAATTAACCAAATCGATATTTAAGATTTGAAGGGGACCAAAAATGAAAATATTAGTATCGTCGTTTTTATTAGCATTATGCAATGATGCACGAAAAAAATATGTGTAATATGTAATTTTATAACAAATATATTCTAATTTTTTTATTNGGATATATATATATATATATATATAGTAAAATGGAGCCAAATGAATTTAAATTAAATGAAAACATGGGAGAAGGTAAAGGTCGGAGAAAACCTTTAACCTAATTGTTAATCCTCAGCTAAGATCAACACAGAGTTCAGGTTACAACTTCATTTTTAAATGTTCACTATATTTAAAGTTCCCTTCTATGCTAAATCTCTGACAAAATGAGTTTATAGTTGTCTTTATCAATTATTCTGGTTTACTTACTTGGGGTTCCGGACAAGCAGCTTCCGTAGGAAGTCCTTGGCGTCTTCGGAGACGTCTTCGAACAATTCGTCTGGGAAGTCCACCTGTGCGCGCGATATGTTCAGGAAGGTCTCCTGGTCGGTCTCCCCTCCGAAGGGCGAGAAACCCGTTAGTAGAACGTAAGTCGTCACTCCTAGCGACCTATGCGCCAAAAAATAAAATACATATTTCACTATGTTCCTAAATCAATAAGCCGATTTTACTTTATTTAGTAACAATAGTAAATTTACCACATGTCGGCAGCCAGGGTAATTGGTTCATAATGAAGAATCTCAGGGGCTGAAAAAATGTACTTAATTAATTAAGTAAATATCATAAATAATTCATTGAAATTATAATATTATACCATTCAAATTGCCGTTTAACCGAAGAATTTTAGTAAAAGTCCTGGTCTGATACAGTATTTCAGGTAAAATGAACTCTCCATTTCTCTCATAGACCTTCATAAGAGGAAGGTCTATGAGAGAAATGGAGAGTTTTTTTGACCGTAGATATTATTATTAGATGTTTTTTTGTTGGGGTTACGGTCAAGTTAGATCGGGAGACAGGTGACGTTTTGTCACCAAGATACCATTTTCACACAACGTCCCTTCTCGCCTTCATGATAGCCCTGAAGATGGCTTACAATGTAAGCCGAAACGTTGGCAGATAATTTAAAAAATACAAACTTTTAAAAATTTGTATTTTTTGGGTCTACCTTGACCGAACCCCAGCAAAAAAACATCTGATGATAAGGTCTATGATAGAGTTACATATTAGACAATAAAAGTTGAAAAGTTCACATTAAATGCAAATATAGGTAGTTGTTGAAAATTTGTAGTATTCTTTTATTTCTAATTGAATATTTCAGGAGACCATAGGTAGAAGCATATGTGAACAGATTAAATATTTTATCTATATTTTGTACTCTCTAATACTCTGAACTCAATTTTAAATTCTCATTAGACATTTATTTTTAGTTTTCTCTTCATTCGGATTTCATTCCCTTGATTTGTAAACTTATTGCATTCTAGAATTTAAGGAGATGGGAGGGACTTATAGCTTCCCGTATTTTGTGTTAATATTTGTCGGATTAGGAGGTGAGTTTGATGAATAAATGACTACATAAAATTATGAAAATTTAACTACCATTTTATTGTAATGAGTTATTTTGCATCAATATGCTGCACTTTCAAGTAAGCTATTGTATTGGTTTTAAGTGAGGAGAAATGAAAATAGTTGATAGTTCCCTCACTAGGTAGCGTACAACTAGCATTAATTACTCTCTAGCCGCCAAGTTGTACCGCTAGATAACGACAGCATCGCTTTATCTGCTCATTCGAAGACCCTCCTCTTGGCGTACCAATCATTTGTAATGTGCGTGGTGATTTAAGAGAAACAGGTATGGAATAGCTCATGGGCACTCAATATGGAGTATGAAAGCCTTTAGCTAGGTTATTCCATTGTAAATGGTATAAGTTTTCTACATTAAATGGAGCGTACTTACCTACATACTCGGGTGTCCCAAGGATCTCGTGGAGCTCGGAGCCTTCAAGGATGACTCTAGAAATCTCAAAATCGCAGACTTTCACTTCGCACTCGGGAAATTCGCCCATCATCACCAAGTTCTGCGGCTTCGAGGGGGAAAAAAAAAATAAGAAAAAATTATTAAAAAAATAATAATCAAAAAATAATAATTATCTGTCGATCGTAGTTATATCTGAATAAACTATCAATAATGACTTTAGTTGTGGTATTTAATCCCACGTTAATTTTATACAAGACATGCAAGGTAATAGAATAAAAAAATCTTACAACCTCAGCCGGGACTCGAACCTGGATCTCCTGCTAGGTAGTAAGATTTTTTTTATTTTCACTCCCTTACATTTCTTATATAAACTATCAATATTTTCAATCTTAAAGCTTGTTAGTCCCTTACTATCAAAGAGGAAAAGCTTTTAGCAAATGAACATTGGTTTCATTACTTAAATTACGTTCTAATACTTCAGGATCAGAAGCAACAATAAAACTAGAAACTACGCTATTCACTGGCAAGGGAATAATTAGAACTTACATAATTGTAGAGTTCACAGCATTCAATTATTATAAGTGAGCATTTATATTTTAAAATGCATTCAAATGTTTGTGTTTTACCTAAGATAGATATAAATGAGAGTAAATGACGAACTTTATTTGATAAGGGAGGACAGTGAGGGTTAAAGGTAAGACCACTACGCCTTGTTCTGGACTGGTCGAGAAGGTAGAGTGGGAGAAGGGCTCCCCTAACTAGCTACATTCGTAAATTTCTTCCTTTATATGCCTTTTTCGTAAGGAGATGTGCATCATTTAGTTAGGATTAGACCAACCTGAAGAAGTAGGAGGGATTGGCTCAATCTTCTAGTTACATTTTTATATATCTTCCTTAAAATATCATTTTAAAACACTTTATCTAACATAACTCACTCATCGTACTTACACTAGTAAATATCTTCCTTAAAGAACTCTTTACTTGACTATATTATAGAAAATAGACGTTAGAAAATTACAAACAATTAATGCGAGGGAATAAAATAAAAAATCTATCTGTCCCAGCCAGGACACGAACCAGGATCTCCTGCTTTCCGGGCCGGTATGATACCATTACACCACCGGAACGAGCTAGATAACTTATTAAATTCCCAACACACTGTCGAGAGCCTAACCCACGAGAAAGGCGAATACATCGTCTTATGCTCGAAGGAGCTAACATTCTCTAGTTATTTATCGACTCTCGTTATTTACTTTTTAACTTTCATTTATTAGTTGTGATTTATTATTAAATTTTTAACAATTAATGAGAGGGAAAAGAATAAAAAATCTAACTGTCCCAGCCAGGACTCGAACCTGGATCTCCTGCTTTTCGGGCCGGTATTAATATGATAATATTAATTTCCGTGGGATGATACACCACAACTAAATTAATATTTATAAATTAATATAAAAAGTAAATATTGAAGAGTCGATACATAGCTAGACAATGCCAGCTCCTTCGAGCATAAGACGATGTATTCGTCTTTCTCGTCGGTTAGACTCTCGCTAGTGTGTAGGGATTTTAATAAGTTATCTAGCTCGTCCCGGTGGTGTAATGGAAGCATACCGGCCCGGAAAGCAGGAGATACAGGTTCGAGTCCTGGCTGAGACATATAGATTTTTTATTCTATTCCCTCGCATTAATTGTTTAAAATTTACGTGGGATGATACACCACAACTAAATGAATATTTATAAAGTTAGAAAATTACATTTTTCGCCTTTCACGTTTTAGGAAATGTATCGTTACTCACTTAAATATCGACGAAGATATTACGATTATAAATTAGGCATAACTCTAAACCCCCTCTTCTTCAGCCGATATCAGCAGGAAATTAATTATTTGAACGGTTCAAAATGAAAATCATAAATAACTAGATAAGTTTCAACATTTAAAAAGTACTGGGCCCTACTCATTACTCGAAACTACATTCTTAAATGTTTTCACTAATTTGCACTTTTTGTAGCTATGTGAAAAATTATAATTTAAAGAGATATATTTTCTTAGTGGAAACATATAATTCTTTGAAAATATAAGGTTAAATATGGAATTTGGACATACACGCACGCGCGTGTGTTTGTTTGTGTGGATCTTCAATATTTTGTAAAATAAAAGATTGAATTCTATATATAAACACATATTATTCTAGACACACGCTGAAAAAATTACTGGTCGCATAACTTCATCGAATGATTTTCACAGAGAGGTTGGGGAAGCCAAGCATACTTTAAAATGAAATATATTTCTTTCTCAACGAACTACTCATCAAACTTGACAGTTTTTCCTTACCTTCAACTTGTAAACGGATAGGAATTATATCTGATGGCGAGATACTACTGTACTGAGTAAATCCTCAAGAATTTGTCCATTCCTGCAGCCCTTTGCAGAATAGTTACTCTCTTCAATCTAACAGTCCAACATTGTTCCATTTGACTTAAAATTTTCAGAGTAATTCATACTCTTCAGTATTAGGAAATTAATGGCTGTTTTTGAAAAAAGTCTGATCGCTAGTGTCTAAAAGATAAAACTCTTCAGAACAACATTTAGCAGTTTCATATGCTTTCTTACACATACTTATTTACATTGCTATGTCATTAATTATGTGGAATAAATAAGAAAAGCTAAATAAAAACGATGAAGTGTGCACTGAATCAGGAGAGGAAAATTCAGGGATCAAAGCAAACTGTAATATAAGCGCCGTGAGTAAAATGAAGACTGAGGAACGAAGTTCGGTTTGGAGTTCTGGACTCAACTGAATAAATATAATCCAATAAAGTAAAACTAACCGGTTTGGTAGTAGTAGTAGATCATTGAAGGGCAATCAACTTCTAGGTTATTACACCCTATAAGTACCCTTTAATATGTTTACTATAAATTAGTGAATATGGTATACATTTCGTTTGATTAGATCGTTTTTGATAGGAAGGGAGAAGGAGAGTGAATTGAAGAGGAACCACACTAAAAATTTCGATATTTCTGTTAAAAAACCTTCAAATAATATAGTAGTTGTAATAATGTTACCTTTTAACATTTTTAATATTGTACGAAAAACGCAGATAAAAGAATACATTTAAGAATGTAACTTATAGAGTTTGCCGAGAGAGTTTGCTCTTACTTTTCAGACTCAAAAAACTATTTCGGTATTCAGGCTTTTTCTTATAAACCGTTGAATAAAAACTATTTTATCTAATATTTTATGTTATGGCTAACATCGGACAAGGCAATTACAAAAAAAATTAAGAAATAAATAATTTTGAAGAATCGAAGTCAAAAGTCACGTCGTAGTGCCTTCAGAATAGATTGACTTCCTTATGGTAAATCAATTTTTAAAAATAATAATAAAATTTTGTTAGCCAATTAGCTGAAACAATGAAATTCTACACTTTTACCGAATTTCCTCTCAGGAAATCAAGCTATTCATTGGATCTAAATTAGTGTCCGTTAAAAATAGATGTGTGTGTGTGTGTGTGTGTGTGTGTGTGTGTGTGTGTGTGTGTGTGTGTGTGTGTGTTTGTGTGTTTGTGTGCGTGCGTGCGTGCGTGCGTGCGTGCGTGCGTGCGTGCGTGTGTGTGTGAAGGGGGGGTGTATGTGCTATCTAGTACCTGCAACTCCGAAGATAAAGATACAAAATTGGATATTCAAGCTTCTTTTTAAAAGTTGTTGGATGATTTTGTTGTAGACTATGAAGAAGAAGGGCTAATTTATTTATTATATATTCAAAAATGGATAGTTTTGTCATGCAAGTGAAAGTTTCATTTTAGAGAAGTTTTTAACATAATTGTTCGTTTTAGGACTATCTGATCACGTAAAAGTTAATCCATATTGGTAGTCTGAATGTGCATGGACATATATAATTGAAAATAGTTAACTGGCAATAAAGTGCTATCATATACGAGTTACATTCGACTTCTGACGTTCTACTCAGTATATTTCCTGAATATTTTCCAGGTAATCCCAATGTCGAACGTACACTCACTCCAAGGACTTACATCCTCGTTAGACATTTGATGATTGCCCCAGATGGTTCTGACGTCAAAATTCCAAGCTAAATCACTTTTAATCGTCTCCAGTTTTTCAGTCGAGTCATTCTTTTCCAGTCAACCAAAGTCAACACCTGATTCATTCTTTTTCAAGATTCCACAAATCTTGCTTTCTCAAAATCACAGTTAGAGAAGCAATAACTAATATATTATTGTTATATATTTATTTCACAAGAGGATCGGGCAATAGATTTGTCATTATGCAGCAAATATTATATAGTTTTCATAATAATAAAACCGCTCTTAGCGTAATGTTCTTCAGTTCTCGTTATTTATTGTAAACTCCAACCATACTTTTTATCAGGAAACGCAAGTATAATAATTTTTTTAAATCCGTTCCTACTGTTCAATAGACTTCGACTGTTCTTCATTCACAAACTATAAAATTATTAAATATACCATTGTGCTATAGATTGTTTCCTTCCAATAATAACATATTAATATAGATATCGTATCTGTAATAAATTATACAGTTTTCAACCTCATTTTGAAAAATATTTCTAACTCCTTTCGAAACAGAAAGAATGGTTACGAGTTAAAAATTAATTTATATGTATATTAGAATATTTAATTTAAAGATTAATCTTCCGTAGATTATAAAATTATTTTATATAAATTGTATCAATTTCCAATTTACACTCACCTTAAGACCGAAAAAAAAATCATGCCTTTATTCAGTTTTACTATCTAGTCCGTGTTATCTGTTCCGAGGGGTAGCAAATTCCGGCTTATCACGCAGGGGTTATAAATCGTCACAAGACTAATTGTCATCAGTTCTCTGAATGTTCCAGACACATAGATTTTTTTTTTTTTTAACTTCGTTTCTTTTTTACTTAGCAAGTGATTTAGTATAGGAAACGGTTGTATTACATCTGTTCCTCTCGCTTCCTTCTCACTTTTTCACTCGAGACATCGATTTCGAGCAACAGCAAAGAGTGAGAACAAAGACATCGTTAAACTAATATATCTACCTCATTGACGCAATCGGCCCACGATTTTCACAATCTTCAAGCAATCTTCTTAAAAAAACTGTTAAGGAGGTTGGTATTTATTGAAGTAGTTTGGGAAGTCTCGAAAATCTGTGCCGTCGGACTGAAACAATTTCATTTTAAGACCTATTCTGAATTAAGTCACGCACAAGTTTGATTGGATTCAGAAAGCGTAAAAATTTCACTTTATATTAAGTGTGTGGCATGGATTGCGTTACTAGGAGAGGCGTTAGAGCACCTGTAACAGACCAGATGGCCATCGGATGTGTCGACTCTCAGGAGATGGGGGTACAGTTAGCTCTACAGGACATGTATTATGGATCAGAAGTCCCAAGTGGGAATGGGGAAAAAAACATACTAAAACAAATAATAAGAAAGGAATACAAAATAAAATAAATAAAACTAAGATATATATAAGATATAAATCTCTCGGTGAAGTCCTCTCACAATAAAGGCTGGAATTGCTTTTTTAACTCTTAACGATTTTTTATCCTCCTCAGAGATCTCCCACCAGATGGCTTCCTCATCTGTTTTCAAAGCACAAGGTGAAGGTGCAATTGCATTTTTTTTTTTAATCTGGCATGGCTACTTATCTACTCCTGGACCTCGGTCCCTATCCGGCTTTCCATTGTAGTAGAGAGCGAGACTTACGGCTTCATCTCGGACTCCCGCAGACCTTCTTTATCCCACTACCAAGTTTAAGAGAAATTTCTCAATCCTTCTGAGAAACATGGTCACGATCTGTTGACGGAATCGCTTCCCATCCTGCCCTCAAGCGTCCGCTTCATTCCACAGGGAAGAGGAGGAGGGTGACGTGGAATTTTGAACGACGGCAGCTACCAAGGCCCTAGCAGCCGAGTCACCAATCAATCAAATTATTAGAAAGAAAATAAGAAAAAATAAATTCATATATGCTTGAATATGCCTAACTCCTTTAGAAAATGTATTACTCCGGCTGTGTTAACTACGTCATTTCCCAGGGAATATTTCAATTCTCAGGGAAAGTATTGCTTTGGTCATGGAATATGTCGGGCATTCACAGACTATATGTCGAACTTACGTTATTGATATTGAATACAAAAACACTTTAACTTAAAAAAAAATTTCGTTTATAAGAAGATGCTTACATGATGGCCGTTTTTATCCTTTTTTTTTTTTTTAATTTGAATTCCGGGAACCAATTTCATAAGACAAAATTCTATATTCTAAACAACATGTGCTGGTAATTCGTTAAAGAAATTAAATAAAATGGTCGTCTGAAAGAAAGATGTAGGATGTGTGTAAACTTAATAAATTCCCATATGTTCCATTAAAAATATTTCAAATATAAAAAAGTAGACAAGCTGTAGAGATGACTGTAAAAGTTGCTAACACTAATATTGGCTATTCGGGAGGGAGGAGTTTATATACATTTTAAACAAATTATATTAATACATTTTTTTTCGTAATATTACAAATGGAGAGCTTGTTGACCGTAGATATACGGTAGATATATGGTAGATGTGTACTTATATCTAATATATAGATATTATATGTTGTTGTTTTTTTTGGGGTGGGGGTTCGGTCAAGGTAGATCCAAAAGAAAATACCAATTTAAAAAAAAGGGTATTGTTCACGTAGGCTTCGTCGGTCGTTAGATGTATTTACCATTTCATCTTCCGGGTTGGACCGAGTCAAATTGTTGTTATTTGCCGAGCTTTCGCACATCATGTGATGGCTTCTTCGGGGCTGAAAAGAGAATGAGAGTTGTAAAGAGAGATTTTTAAAAATCCAGATGGTATATATTTACCATGTTTTATACACCAGGTGGTGTATAATCCCGGCGCGGTCTTGTCCTTGGGCGAAGTCTGCCTTCCCATTGGTTGATACTGTGTTCTGGTGGCTGGTCTCTGGAGTAGTCAGGTAGCTGGTCACTGATTGGTTGGATCC
>KZ806879.1:1025874-1052698 GCA_000696205.2 Oncopeltus fasciatus
ATTATTTTTATATATAAATAATTCATAAGCGAAATTAATATTTAATTTATAACAAGCTTCTACTTTCTTTTGTGAATTTTTATATTTACATTTTCTTTGACAAAAATGCTAAATAGATTATGTAAGATATGTATTATCTTGGGTATATCAAGGTATATATAAAGATAAGATATGTCTTCTTATAGAATGGAACGAATGAAGTGGGTCCCATATATTTTTTCTAAAGCGAGCTTTGCATTTCACTTTCATTTATATCTATAACATCAAATTAGCCAATTGATTATAGCTCTTCTTCAATAAAACCAGACTTCGACAAAAACAGACGACCTAATAAACTAAAGTAATAAAATTTCCTCGAAATGAATCTCTCTACAAACCACAAAAAATTTTAAAAGCCCGAATAGATGAAGATGTGGTTTATGTTCATGTTAGTAAGCAAATTATTTTAGATGTATTTACGTTTATATTACTAGCTAGAGTCTGCAAAGAAAAAATATATTTACGAAAGCCTAATCCTAGGTAGGCTCCTATCCTAGTTAGTGAAAGTTCGGTCGTTTTATAGCCGAATCCAGAGGTGGAAAATATAAAAATGCTAATTAATGACATGCCTTCTAACAGTAGCAGAGAAAAGAGGCAATTGACTTTAAATTATTCGGTTCCTGAACCCGATTCCCCAGGAATGATAGATATCTCTGACAGGAGTTGTTTGGCAAATCGCGGGGAGGAGATGGATCGCCGGGGGAAGTGAACAGTTAACTCGCGGCGAAGTATAAGGGGCTCAGGGAGGTTTTCATCTGGGAAGTTCGCCAACGCAGGGAGTGTGGGCAGAGCTCTGCAGCCACAACACGCCTTACGATCCCCGCTTTCTTTCCAGAGAGCTTATACCCCTGGAGAAAATACATCTGAGGAATGTATTAATATCTACTCAAAGTGTAGGGGTGCGATAGAACTCCAGCAAAGACCTGTTCATAATTCATCATAAGTAATTTTTCTGCTTCATTACAAATGAACGTTAAATTAATTCATTATAAATATTTTATTTGGTTGTGGTATTTTATCCCACGTAAATTTTAGTGTAGAGCTAGTGTAGAGGGAATTGAATGAGATAACTAGCGCTTCCTGGTAGCATAACTGGTAAGTGCACCGGCCCGGATAGCAGGAGATCCAGGTTCCATTCCTGGCTGGGACAGATAGATTTTTTTATTCTATTCCCTCTCATTTATTGTTAAATTAATTCGTAATTTTTCATGTCCAATTTCGCTCAGCAAAGAGTAAACAAGACAAATTTTCTTTGAAAACATATTAAACAATCATTCATTATAATTAGCATTAATTTTATAATCTTATCATTTTTATTATATACTGCTCTAATAGTTATTGCCTCTTAAATCCTTTATATATTAGCGGGAAATACTGATTTAGGATATTCAAATCCTTGATGACAAGTATGACTTACAGAGGAATGACTTTGATAGTCAGAGAGCTAACTTCCTGCTCTGACCTCCCAGCCAGCCAAGAGACAGTCTCAGAGACTTTTACATTCATCCTAAGGATAAAACCATTAGATAACCATTTACTCTAGCAGCTACTGCATGTGCTGTTTTACTTTAAGCACATCTTTATGGTAAGATGAAAGATAAATGCAAAAAGAGCTAAGGGATTTTTCTTATGTGCGCATTTAACATACGTCTTAAAAGACAAATATTATCGTAATTAACATAATTGTTTGTTTTTTTTTGCTGTGTTAGCCTCCCTTGCAACCACTTAGGGTCATTGGAGGGAGGGGCTATCTACAGATTGCCACCCCATTTTAAACACCCATGGCTCAGGACAAGCTTCCATTTATAAATAAAAGATTGACCTGTGCGGGATAATTTGAACCCGTGGCGTCAGAATTGCGAGACCCGTACGGATCTCCTGAGCTATCCTGACGCCCCCAATATGATTGTTAACTGACATAGGATGATAAATTCTGCCATATATCCTCCATATATTTATTCAAAATAAATATATGCAGGATATATTTCTAATTCTTAATTTCTTTCGATATGAAGAAATTCGGCAAGTGTGATTAGTTGAAGACGGAGTTAGCAACGACTCAAACCTTCCAGCCTCTTTTTTTCTTTACTACCTATTTCTAAGTTTTGGGAACAGAAATATGTGTATGTATTTTGGTATTAGAACATTTTGCCTTACTAATAAATAGAACAATTTATTTGTGTTACAATAGTTTAAATTATTTATTTCTTCATTAAAAAAAATACTAATTCAAGCAGATTACCCACAGACAAATCAAGAAAATGGTACTTTTGGTAGTCGCATGACGTTACTTTAAAAAACTTACTGTAGATTTTCACCGCTCTGATGGAACCATAAAATGATTGCCTTCAACCAGCGGGCGGCTAAATGATAGCTGATTACTTTATGTATTATAGATCACCTCTACTAGAGATTTGAAGAAATCAATTTATTCATCGAGTTTGCTGGGGTGTAGGTGTTGCGTCCATGAGTAACAGAGGAAATATTTTTCTTCGCTTTGAAAATGTTTTATTCAACTGTGAGGACTTTCTATGCCGTAAGAGTCATCATTTGATAAGGATTCAATATCTTCGTTATTATTAGCGCGCTAACAACACCCAAGCGAAAGGTCACAGGTTCAATGTTCATAGTGCGCGGTTACCTTTTGCTTTCTGTGTTCCTGTTTCCAATGAGCCAAAGGACTCCTGGGAACACCCAGCCCTAATTGGGTACTATTCCTCATTGAATTGGAAAAAGCAGGTGCTCAAAACTCTAGAGTTCAGAGGGTCGCAAATAAACATGCCCTAATATGTGTTTCCGCATATATGACTAGGGAGGGATTAATATTAATGATATGAAATAATTTATAAAGCACAGTACGAGGGGAGGTCAAAAAGTTATCGGGCTAACTATGAAGGAGGGGTTTGAGATAAAGGAATTATATCTTTTCGACTTTATCTAATCAGTAGTTCACAAATTCACAAAAGTTTTCAAATTCCTGCTATTTCATATCTAGTAGTTACATATAATACTTTTAATTTTATCAGTTTGCACTTGAATATTGACACTATCACACCTATCGTAAAATTATGGCCAAGATTGACTCCTCCTTACAGCCCAGACCTAGCATCCAGTGACTTTCTATCGTACTGGATAGATACTTTCTGTCCCCGAATCTCAAAAAGGAACTCAGGGGAAGGCTTTTGGGGTCAAAGAGGCCATTGATACCCATTTGGTTCCATATAATAATAAAAATTTGCTGGTGTTAGGAAAATTAATAACTGGATGCAATAAATGTATTAGTAATAGGGGTCATTGAATTGAAAAATAATACATGTTATCTGTTTTGATTTCATTTCTTCATAGGTCAGGCCTTTATAAGGTATATATAACTAAGTTCAGGGGTTGACCTCCCTTTGTAGGTAAAAAATGTAATTTTATATAATTTAAGAACGACATTTTGGTTCTATAACTTCTTTTTTTCACTAGTTTAGAATTAGGAAGAAATTTAATAATGAACTAAGAGAGTAGAGAGCTAACCACCATGACTCCTATATTGTTTTGGTTTATATTTTTTTCTGATTCTTTGAATTTTTCTAAGAATATATATACCTTTGAAAACTTTTTCTGACCAGTAGAACCGGAGATATGAATTTTTAAACATAAAATAACTGGCGGGCCTAATCTAAACAAGACCCAGATATCTAATATAAATTTTAAAATGTCATGTCACAAATATGATTAGCAAACGAGTCTTATCATTAAAGTTTTCTGGAAGTTTATAGCTAAGTTCAAAAGTCATATGGGCACAAACCCACATATACTCGTAAATATAGGCTAATATATATAAGGATTTCTAAGGAGACCCCTAGAAATGCCACACAGGTGGGCAGGATGCCACCAATCTCGGGCTATTAGCCAGTTCTCCGTGCCTGGGGCAGTCCCTCCCAAGGTAGAAGTTCAACGATCGGAGAGATATCGGATGAGGTGTCGTCCCTGCCGCTCAGCCGCAGACATCACTGTATTGGAGAAAGGGCGCTTAATATCCCACTCGAATTTGCGGAAGTTTTAAGAAGCTCCTTATCACTTTACCTGATAATAAATAAGCTACTGCTGTGTGGAAGATATATTCCTCACATACTTTATTGTCAAGAAAAATTGCCCCAATATTAATTTCACTACAGAGGCTATTATTTATTTGTAAACAAAATTATATGAAATTCATTTGAGATATATTTTGATGAGAGATTTTTTTCCAGAACTAATTGATCTCATAATTCGAGACTATATTGCTAGAGTAGTGACGTTAGTATAAAAAGAACATAATATGTCAATTCTTTTTATGTTTAAAGTGAAATCTAAGTTAAGTACGTATTTAACAATTATTTTTAATACAGATTAATTTGTTTATTATTCTCTTTTATGTCATCTATCGCTTTATTTTTGTAGTTTTCGGGGTTCGGTCTTCATGCATTAGAGAAGCTGAACCATTCAAGGAAAATGAAGAGTATTTTTCATTTGAATCGTACAAGTAGCCGGAAAAAATCTTACTACCTCAGCCAGGAATTGAACCCGGGTCACCCACTTGCAGGGCGGGCATGCTACCGATTGCACCAACAAGTGAGATCGATAATTTCAGGTTACCCGCACCTCACTACGAGACCAAACCCCAAAGTATGACGAATATATCGTCTATAACTCGAAGGAGCTACTATTGCTAGCAATTTATGTCTAAAATCTCGTTAGGCAAAGGGCCACGACCTGACAATCAAATCATGATGATTGCTGTGGTAAAGTAATCCCACATTTCATTATTTATTTGAATTGTATAATTGCAACGATTTGTAAGCCTTCAGAGTTGAAAACGAGACTCGATATCGATGTAACATATACATGGATCGAGGAATCGTGTAGGACACTGAAACTAAAACATTGTGTCACGCGTATTTAGGGTAAAACCCAGTCTTGATTCTACACCGGAAGAGCAATGAAAGTTGCCATTTTAAAGGCTGATCACCTCAAATTCGCCACTCGAGAGATCCCACCACTAAGAGAGTAGGTGCCATATCCAGATATGATGGACGGCCTCCCCCCCCCTCGAGAGCAAAAACAGAAGAGGGCGGTAGAAGGGCGGGCCGGTGATGTACGACCCGCTCCGAACAGGGCCGAGCCTTCGTGATCAATCTCTTTTAGCACCTCGTATCCGTCATGGCACTCCGTAACGTCCGCACTTCACATCAGTCTTTCATATTCTTTTTTCTGTCGCTCCCCTTCAGGGGTCCTCCTCCCAGAGCTAAGTTTTTGAGAGTACGCCGATGCAAGCTCTTATGAGCTCATCTATTCGAACCACCCTTTTTTTTTCCTTTTCTCTTTTTTAATAGTTCACCCCTGACATTTGACATATTTTTAAAAAGTTTTCTTATTTATTTGTAGCGGATAGAAATACAGTCACTTGACATCTTCAACAATAAAATATGAATAGTGATTTGTCAAAAATATGTTCTCTGTGGCTCTCCTGATTTGTATGAGCTTTTCAAGGTTTTATTCCCTATACCTGTATATTTAACAAAATATGGGATAATCTTTATCGTCATTCTTATTCTATAATTATTAAAGTTAAAAAACAATTATGAAAAATAATTAATTTCCTTTCAAATTTCAATAAGTTTTGCCACTGAAGAAAAAAATCCCTATTTATTTTTAAATATAAAGGATTGAACATTTACAATTTAAAGCGTGAAATATAATATTTCATTACAAAAATATTCACGAAGTCAAAGTCCTAATATCAAAGGAAGTTCCACAGTATGCTACTATACTGTAAAAAAAATTTATATAAAATATTCGATATTTTTTGTTATTACAAAAATTGGATTAAGAAAAGAGTACATGTATTGTTAATTATATATTATATTGAAGATTAAAAATATCATTTTCTATTAGATTAACTTTTTTTAGCAACCTAAAAAACTATAATGCTGAATAATACCTTCAGTTTGTGTACTTCAGACGTAGGTTTTGCGTGACAAATATTTTACTTTCGTTGAGGAAGCGCTTGCGACACGTGTTGGTCAAAGTATACCCGTGGTTTCAATTCAAATAATTAGTAGTGAGAGGAAAAAAAATTAAAAAATTAATTTTAAAAATTTATAATCAATTACAAATTTTTAAATTTAAAAATTGGCCACATTGATCAAAAGAAGGCCTGAAATTTCGGCCAAAATATTGGCAATAATAAAAAGCTTTTTGTTTAAAAATTATTTTTCCCAACAGAGAATCCCAGATCAATCCTTTCTAATCAAAAATTAATATTTTTTACTTTGCAAAAATATATTATATCTTATCATTAAAGCAATCTTATTTCATGTTGATTATAATCTAGATTTTATTACCTAGAATAGAAATATATAAAGTTCAATATCTTCACTGGAGGTACACCTCTATCATTTGTGCCTTATCCTTTGGTAAGAAGGTATACACATTGGAGGACAGGTCAATAGAAACTATTCTTTTTAAAATTGTATAAACTTCGTACTTGTTTAATTATTTTTGTTATGATGAATAAACATTTTTATACTTTTTAATCGTTTATTTATTTTAGTCAATAGGATATTTGTCCTTAAACAATGTTTTTTAATGAATAAAGGGGTAAAGTGTGGGAGTGTGAATATATTATTTGTGTGTGTGTGCGTCTGGGTGCTCAAGGGTTCGCAATTTTAACTATCTCTAATTAAATATCAGTATTGAAAAGTAAGTATAATATTAGTAATTTTAATGTTAGGCGTCATTAACCGTATTCTTCCCAAACAAAAATGCAGCGGATACAGTCAGTCCGGCGTTAAAAGGTTTCACCCCTTGTACTCATTTCTTAGAAATATCTTATTTATTATGTGTGTTATTGTACACACATAATTACAGACTGACGTATAAAGATTTTTTTTGTCAATTAAGACTGTGCTGAATGATGGACTGTCCATCGAATTCAGGAAGATACAGAATATGTAGAAAATCCCTCGTTTCTTTCCCCGGGTAGCAGTACTCCCACATGCATTAAGAACATTTGCATCTATATTGAACAGCCATTTGTAATGTTTTAGAATCATGCAAACGAGCATACATTGATTAATAACATCTGGCAAAATCATTCTACTTAGAAGGGGCGAAGAAGAGCGGAGATGTAGACTCGCATGAAATCACTTCGTGAGCCTGTAATCTGCGGACGAGAGAAAATAAAAGGCCGATAGACAGGCTGATAGATTGGTCACTAATTGCAATGGCACGATATCCACCAGGTGCCACTGCGCGCACCAATCTGAGGTAAGCTCTGCCTTAAAATTGCTTTTTTTTTTTTTTTTTTTAAATATGAGTTTCCTTCTTGTAACTTAGCATCCCTATCACACACCTCAAATACGGAGGTTCCAAAAGAAAATTGATCATCTCCATCAGCTTAACGTTCTAAACTTCCGAAACGAAAGAAGGAACAGACATTAAACTTCATTGCAAATGATCTTGCCTAAATAAAGATTTCTTCCTATTTCCAGTAGTTCAATGGTGACGAGATTGAAGATAAGATTTAAAAGATATTTTCTTGATTTTTTTTTTTTCATTATAAATCCCTTGAAAAGCGGGATTTCTAGACTTATTATCAGATTCACCATTATTTAATTCATATCCATGGATTGGAGATCAGAAGCAGTCGATAAGAATAACTGGGATAAACTATTTTCTATAAGCAACTATATGCCCTATATAGTAAATGGTAACAGATCGTGTTCAAGTCCTAAATTGATCAAACAAAAGTTTAAAAAAAAAAAAAAGTATATCCAAGTTAAATAAAATTATTTTCTCGGGTAGACTTACTCACCACAATAAGAATAACCACATATACAGTGCTAAGGATTTAACTATACATAAAAAACAAATGTAAAAATTCGCATTCTTAAATTTCATTCCCAACAAAAGTTTTTTGAAATATTTTATATTATATTGGCCATAATTGTTATAAAATTATGAACACAGTCGACAAAAAAGAAGCTCAAATACAGAATTAGGTTCCATTATTTTAAAAATTGAAGTTTTTAACAACAAATGGTTTTAAATATATATATATATATAACCATTTGTGTGGTAAAGTAATCCCACATTTCATTATTAATTTGAATCGTACGTTTNTAATCTATATTTATAATATGAGTTAAGCAAAATCAATAAATATAGAGTTATTGCCTTACAATATATATATATATATATATATACCCGCACATATAGTAATTATAATGAACCATATTTTTAGCTTCCCCAATACATAATCGGTAAAGATCTGTTAAAATTTTTCAAAAGTCTTGTCATGATACCGATGTTAATAGCTTGATTTTTCAATGGTGAAAATTGCTTTATAGTAAAAATAATATAGAGGAAAATATACGGAAACCATTAGATACTTAATATTATACATTCAACCGGTAAGCTTATATACGTATACAAAAAAACATAGAGGTAGGCGTGATTTTTTACATTGAGATCCGAGATGTTATCAGAAGAAGTTAAAAAAAAAGGTACTCTTAAATGAAATCTTAAAATAAACTTTAAAAAATACTAAAATTATCAATTTCTAAAATTATGATTCAGTTGAAGAAAACCTGGTTGTGTGACCTGAAACATGTGGACGTAGAGTTCTTTGTGGCCGAGTAGACACTATCGATATTTCACTTAGAAGAGCCAGTCTATCGTTGTATATCGGTAAGGAGATACGAAAGGCAATCTTATGGGAATGCAAAGGTTAAGTCCCATTACTGGCTCTCTCGAGCAAACAGATAAATCTCTTCCGACTGACTTTCCATGTCACCGGTGACGAGTGAATGGTGGACTAGAGGATCTCCTGTTCCCTTCGCCAGCTGGTATAGGCTCCTCCTACTTGCCGATACGGAAATAAGTGACAGAAGGACGGGGAAGATAACGAGACACAGACTGCGAAACGAGAAAGCCAAGACCAACAGACCCACGTGAGAGTATAAGTAGTACACTTCATGATTCGAGTAATAAATAATTTATCACAGCAGAATACTTTTTCCAGCGGAAACATTTTGGGTTTAGGGCATCTTCAAAAGTTTTTTTAACTGTAGAACTAACGACTTGGAAATTGATGTTCCATAGAATAGTACGGCTAACAATAACAATGCCATTACAACACCCGTATCGACTTTCGTATAGAAAACATGGATTTATTCAGCGTTTATTCATCAAAGAAATTAGTTTTAAAATGAAAGTGAATGAGTAATTTGATTTCACTAGATGGAATTACAATTCGTTCCTCACTTGGGCCATTGGTTCGCCTTTCGAGTCCCGCCTGAGACTGTTTTTTTTATTATATTCCCTTGCATGTATTGCATAATATTAATGTGGGATTAAATACCACAGCAAATACAATATTTATACATATCTATGTATCATAAGCTTAGTTAATATGTCAATGGCGCACATGTAAATAGAAAAAAAGAAGATAAAATGTATCAGTATCCTTTAGTAAAAGAGATCGGCTACACTGTCGTGAAGCTGTAGCGATCCATTCGTTCAGCCCCCTCAGGGGAAGTAAGAGGCCTTCATATTCTTCAAGGTTCTCAGATTTGTTTTGCCCCTAAAATTGTGTATCCGGAACTTAAGAATTCTTGAAGCATTTGGATATATTGTATGAATATTAGTGTATATATATATATATATAATGTTTTTTAATGACACTGTAATTCTTTTAACAGTAATGAAGAAGGCTTAGAATTTGAGCCTAAACGACGAATATGTTTTGTAAATTCACATTTTGAAAATAAAAAAAAAATTTTAATCATCTATTGGACTGAAGCGCAATCACCTTTCTAATCGTGCATCTCACCGGGCAACATATCCACCCGAAGGCTTACATCGCGCGAGGGAGTTGGCGAACTAATGGTGCAAAGTGGCTGCGTACCGCTGCCCTGATGGGATCAAGGCTGCGAGATGAGCCGCGATATATTGTCGTGGGACCCCCCCTAGAGATCTCTTCTTCCTCTCAGCCTCTGGGATCTTCAACCCTCCGCTGCAAGGAAATCTGCCAGCAGCGACAATCTTTATGTAAACCTGCCATGATGTCATATCAGGTTNGCAGCGCCAGGATTGCGAGACCCGAACGGGTCCAACCCGGAAGAAGAAACTGTAAATATTTCGTACAGTCAAAAATATGTCAGCAACATATAAGTAACTTTGAAATTTTAAAATGTTATAAGTAAAGAAAATTAAATAATTATAAAATATATATTTCTTAATTATTAGACAGAAAAAAAATAACAGCAATTTTAAATTATATAAAAAACATTTAATGGCAATGATGTTGAGGTATTATCTCAGTTTAGAGAGTCACTGAGGGGCAGATTTTTATCATTAGCATGATCTCCGTCAGTGGGAGGTAGTATTTTGTTGTTTTCTTCTTTTACGATTTTTAGTCGTACACTTCCGGAAAGGGTAGATGTGTAGCGGTAAGTCCCCCAGAGACATGGCGGCTGTGATGTATGTGGAAAACCATAATGGGCGGGCTATGTCGCCTTGTGGGTGTCCCCACAGAGGATCGCACGCATCGCTCAGATCCTACACGACTTAGAACCTATTTGTAATGCCGAAGTACCTCTCTGTCGTGTTCGCGTATCCCTCGTCTCATTCATTTCCCCTTTCACTTACAGTTCAGTATTCCCATCGAGTAATGGAGGTTTTTTTTGTTTTGTTTTTAATTTTTTTTCATATATTATTATTTTTTTTTTTTTTACAAAAGTGGTTACTTAAATGTAAACATATTATTATCAAAGCTACGTTGATACCCACTTAGAAAACAGTTTTATTCCAAATCTCCAGCTGGTAAACAACATGTCCCTTTAGAGCTACACTTGCTCACTGGAGAGTAAATTTGGCGCCGACAGTGCCAACTAGATAAACGTACCTGGCCCCCCCTGGTTCCTTGTGCGTGTACACATACACGCATATATATATATATATTGATTTTGGAGAGCTGAGGGACCTATAGCTGTCCCATGCGTATATTCATGTTAGCTTAGCCAGACATCAGTGTTATATATTTGAGTTCTGCATACTCAGACCTCTTTTTCGGTTACACCGTCATGTATTTTGTTTATCCAGAGAAAGTATTAACTTAATTTTTAAATGAATGTATAATGTGATGTTTTAAGTCACCTAAACCATGTATATATATATTGCTATGGCAGTAACTTACACATACATTTTTTTTTTAAACTCACTGAAAGAATGGAAAAAAAATTATGCAACATATCTTAACAACAATCTTGATTGTTATGATATTCAGTAAAATGATACAAAAAACAAAACAAAACAAAACTGAGTTTTAGAAAACTATTTTAACCAACGATGGTCTGCACTGTATGATAAAAGAAACAAAAACAACCAGTCCTTTCATAATNGGGGGGGTATGATTTCAATGAATGTTTACTTGATAATTAAAGAGAAAAGTTGAAGAAGAAGATATAAAATTTTTTTCCAATTAAAATTTATTCCTACAATTCAAAGAAATTTTTAAATACTACTAATGCAAAATATGTATACTGAGTAAAGTTTCGGGAGCAGAAATTTAGATGTTCATTTTTCAAAAGGTTTTCTCAAGTAAAGAACTTTATTTCATTGGAAAAAATACAAAAAAAAAAAAAAATACACACTCAAAAAAAAGCACAAATAAATTATAAATTTAATCAAAATAGGAACTGCCATTTTGAAGGAAATAAATTTTACTTTTAATAAATCGCTGGACATAAAAAGTTAGTAGAAGTCAAAAATTTGATTTGATTGATGAGTAATTTGAAAGCGTATAAATATATCAAGATCAAGTCAGAATGGAACTAATGAAATGCTTATGCTTGCTAAGTAGAAAACTTAGGTTATACAAATGCGACTCCTTCCTCAAAAAAAAAAAAATTAGTTCTAAAAGAAGTAGTTTTAAATAATAAAAAAATCCTTAGCACGAAGGAGTTGTGTAAATTAGGCAAATTTCGCAAATTACATATTAAAAATTGAGCAAGCAATAAGTGTAAAAGATGAAATAGTTAATTAGCAAATATCACACTAGCTTGTAACAAATTAAGTGTATTTATAAATTTAAGCACACACACATATACATATATTTTATTCTATTGTTCCTGCAATTCTGAAATTTGAACCCAAATTAGGGACCAGATAGCAATTCATTCAAATTTCAACCACTTTTATTTCTTCCTCATATTTCGACCTTTTCGTCCTTTTATGGACGACTTATATCACTGCAAATTCACAATTAATCATTTTTTAATATGATAAGAAAAAAAGGTACTTTAAACCTCCTTTACTTAGCTTTATTTATATAAATGTTCCTACCTAGTCATTAATTTTAAATTAATCCAGATTCATAGTTGACCGTGTAATTTATCTTACATTAAACCTATTTACATTAAAGCCTAGCCTACTTTTTAGGAAACCTAGATTACTTACTTATCTTTTTACAGCCCTCTTTTTAAAAAATTCCAATATACTTATTTCACTTCACAAATATAGATTTGGAAACAATAATCTATATTTTTTTAAATTAATTTTTTCCTAATACATTTGGTTTTATAGTACATAAACAATTTTAAAAAAATTTAATATTAAAGAAAGTATATTAGGCCAGTAGAAAAATAAATCAATTGTAAATTTGCAGCGAATAAACCCCTCGAAAAGTGCCGAAAGGTCCAAATATGTCGGAGAAGAAATAAAATACCTAAAAGAAATAAAAGTGGTGGTTCAATTTTAATTAATTACGACCTGATTCCTAATTGGACTACAAATTATTTCACACACACACAAACATGTATACATANGGTTATATATATATATATATATTCTGTTTTGTTTGAGGAAGCAAAGAGCTTATTTACGAGCCATATGCCTTATCAACTTTCCTATTTTGTTTTCAGATGGCTGCCTTGTAGGAAACAGCTCCTTTGCCGTGGACTCCCAAAGGTGGCAATATCGCGTGATTGGCTCCACTAGCGGTAACTAACCTTGCATCGTTTCTGTGTCTCGCCTCCAGCCAATGAACAGCGAGTTGTTTTAGATTGAGTTTTTAACTCCGCGTCAATTATAATAACGCCTTTCCAAGTATACAGCTAGTTAATGGTCGATTCGTGACTAAGCTTGATGACTGATTTTAAATTATATATATTATTTTTACTCGCTCGTCCCCCTTAATTTTTTCTGCAAAGAACCCTCATCAGCTCGCCTTCCACTTACGGAAGCGGCTGTTAAGTGGATAAACAATCAAATTTTTCTCACTTCTCATAATAAGGCAACATAATTCATTTTATTTTATGATTAACCTCTATTCATTTATCAGTATACTTCCATTCACTATTTTCGTGAAAAAAGTCTTTTTTTTTTTTTTTTTTTTTGGTTCTGTTATTAGTATTAATAACAAAAGAGGAAATATAAAAATTTTTCCTCATTTAAAGCAAGTTAAAGTATGGTATTGTACATGCTACTTCTTCATAAACTAGTGGCGTACAATATTCTGAAGAACTTTATTTAGTGTAAAGCTATTTTTTGAAAGCTAAACATTTTAGCAAAGTCAATAGTCTTCAATAGGAACATATAACATTCTGACGTTAGAATACTTATATGTTCATATACCTAATACATATGTTTGAAAGCAACAAGGATACAATTTTTTGTTTGGTTTTTTGTTAGGAAGCTTGACATCGTCCAATACTAACACAAAATGCATAAACACGCACATATACTCCCAGAGAGAGAGAGAGTAAATATCAAACTCAACACACCCATTATACATTAAATCCAAACATAATTTACTATACAAAGTTTGACATAAGGAAGACCTTACTTAATTCATAAACATTCGATAAGTGTCGCTGTCAAAAATGCTATCGCAAGAACATTAGAATATTGGTTGGTACACTGATTGATAGTCGGGTACGTTGAACGTCACTGGGAGAATGAAGATATCGAGTTAAAAGTTATCAACAACAGAAGATTAATGAGTTGGGAGGTGATGCTGCTTTGTTGATTTTCATGGATCGTGACTGGGAGATGGGATCTTGCTACGGGTTGTCGGCAAAGTGGCGAGGCCTTTCATCAAAAAACATGTTGGAGAAAAACATTGTTTTAAATTAGTTGCTGTTAATTTGTGAAACGGACTTAACTTCACACTTTTTTTTTCAATAGAGCCATGACTACTTCAGAATCTCATTCAAATACGTATAAATAGAATGAATCTTCCAATTCAAAAATATATCGAACATATTAAAGCTATTTAAATTACTTTGAATTCTAAACATGCAAATTTGTTTTTTCCATATTTAATTTTAATGATTGTGCTAAGAATTTAGATATTGAAATAAGTCTTATACTGAGTTTGCAGGAAATCCAGACTGTTCCAAGTTTATCCAGGCTAAATTCTTTCATTAATTAATATTTATCTTGTTTTCCTAGGCTTGTTTGTGAAGGTTTGTTGGAGTAATTATGCGTAAATCTTATGGTAACCACCATTTAGACGAAGTTGGTATCTAAGACTTTAAGGCAAACAATATAGAATTTTTTCATTTATTCAAAAAGTCAAATGGAGGGTGGATCACAGAAAATGTAATGCACAAGTGTTTTTTTCATATGAAGTGTCTTATATTAAGATAAGAAATAAATGAGGTTTTTTTGCATGAGATCCGGAAAAAAACACTATTATTCTGAGCGATTTATTATTAAATTTAGTCATTCAATATTTTGATTAGTAAAAGTGTTTTTATGTATAAGTGAGAAACATTTTCTTCAAAACCAGTATCGGACTACACAATACACTTTTCTAATTCCATACCTCATATGTGAAGAATACAGATGAATTTTACATAATTTAAACAGGCAGCAATTTTTTATAGTTTTTTCCCAATTTCGGATGGTTTTTTTTTTTTTTGTAACTAATACACACTTACAAAGTTTCAAACGAACTGGTAATTTCCAGAAATGAGGATTTGAAGAAATTTAAAAGTAAAGAATTAACAAGTGTATAGTGTTTCTGACTATGGCAGAGAGGAATCTAACTGGAAGGTTTTATTTGGATAGAGGGAAGTGGTCGAAGCCGATTCGGTCTTATCTAGCGTGTACTAGAAAAGGGATAGGTGATTCAGCTAAGGAATTATCGGGACATCGCTCTCCACAGAGCCGGCCTTACATGGCTTGAGGAAGTGAACGGCACTATCTCTACATAATGTGAACCGGGTGAATCCTTTCTTCGAGGAGAGCCCCTCGGGCAGGGTACAGGAAGGGAAGTCATCTGAGGACCATTACTTGGTGGTACGTTTCACGGCGCATATGCCAGAGAGAGGAAGGCTCTTCTCAATTAACTTTGAGTGGTGTTACAGGACGGCACAGGAGAAAGGTACTCATTAGAATAACCAAAATAGAAAGCATTTAAATTTATTCTGGATATATTCTTCTTACAAGAAATCTTCTATAAATGGAAGTAATTTATTGTTTAAGATAATTATCAAGCAACACGCACAAATTTATTCGTTAGTTTTACGAGTCCTAGGTAATTATCGCCGCACACTATCTAATATACACACTTCTGTAGTTTGTGTGTAACTCCAAGCCTTCCAATTTCATTTAATGCAAATGAACCTACACTGATTTTAACACAATTACATCCATTCTTGGCTGGACCTATTTCTTCCCTCACATAAATAAATATTTGTATAGCGGAGGATAGTTTCATCAAAAAATTTCGTACGATAATTTAATAAAATAATAATAATTCAGAAGCTAAAGGTTACGAAAATTCGTCGAAGAATAGGAAGAAAATGCAGTAGTTAACCTATAACAGAACCAACAGAAGATGGTTTGCAAAAACCAATGAAGACGGACAATAGGAGGTATGATAGTTCTATAACGGAACTTCACATCTCCTAAAGGCCGCATATAGGTACTGAACATTTTAATTATCGCAACATCAGTGCGCTATTGCGATAATTTTACTTAAAGATTTTCTTAACTTTTAGTAACCATTAATTAACATTGCTCTTAAAGAAGAAAGGTTCCACCACGGCAGAATTTGAATTTCTGCGATAGTGCGATTGGGAAAACAGGTGTATTGCACCAATAGAGGACGCCATTAAGGGACTTAAATGATTTTGGATGTGCTAAGTTGCTTCCCACACCAAGGAAACTCTTAAGTGAGCTGGGAATTGGAGTGTAGGTAATGAGTAGGTCACTCATAGGACAGGACACAATAATAACTAATAGGTCTTATTAAATTAACACTCAGAGATTAATATTTAATTAAGTTTCGCAAATATATAAGTTTAAAAAGTTCTAATGTGGAGTATTATTAATAGAGTATTTCTTGGGGGTTCAATCAAGTTTGATTTAAAAAATAAAATTTTAAAAAATGTATTTCTTATTATCTGCTGACGTTTCGACTTACATTATAAGCCATCTTCAGGGCTATCTTCATGGTGAGAGAGGACGAATAGTCACCTGGATAAACTGTTATTTAAAATTGTATTTTTTTTTTAATCAATCTTGACCGAACCCCAAAAACAAAAAGTTGCAAAAGTTTTGCACAAATAGTTTACAACCTAATCGCTTTGTAACCTAAAGAGCATCTATTATCTTTATCTGTTAGCTTCTGTTATTTGTGACTATAATCGGCCAGTAATCGATACAGTTATACTTAAAGGCTCTTTACCTAGTACAGTGGATAGCAGTTTTAGCTAGTGATAAGAAAGTACTTGGGATCGAAGCTCACTGTGGGGAATATATTAAAAAATATTTATAAAATTTTCTTCACTCGTTATTTAACTATTCTGTTCGAAAGCTTCTCTGAATTCAGTTATAAAATGGAACCGACACAGCACAGATATCTCAAATATCTCAAGAAATAGCTCTCCATCTGTAAAAATTGCAATTTCTACAGATATTTTAGACAGATTGTTATCTTTTAAGCAGGGGTTTGTAGAAATAGCCAACTTAGAAAAAAGTGGGGCATAAAAAAATATGGATTTAAAATGTGTCAATTTGTCTAATTTAATGTTAGTAAAAAGTAATAATATTTTTATTGATTTTTTTTTTTNTTTTTTTTTTTTTTTTTTTTTTTTTTTTTTTTTTTTTTTTTTTTTTTTTTTTTAGGAAGTAGACTGTTGAGTAAGAATTTATAACGTTTGATCTTTCTGCATAGGTTAAATAGTATATTTGAAGATCTCTGCTAGTGAAACTACGGGATGTGGATTGTACAATGGCTATGAGTTCTACCGATAGGTGTTGAGAGCTCCGAGGGGCCCTTTTTGGTGAGGTGACTCAAGGCAACAATCGCCCATTATTGCCCCTAACTACCGGCCTCGCCTCTTGAGGACGCTCTCAATGGGGGTGACGCCACCTCGCCGGCAATCAAGTCTTACCTCTCCAAGAGCTACTAGAGCGTGGGTAACATAGCTCGAGTAAGTCCAGCTCCGGGAGTGTGGAGATGTACTTCCTTGCGCTTAGACACCAGAGCTACTGAAAAGGTAATAGAGTGCTTTCAGTGGCAAATAGGCATGCACTTTCCTTAACAAATATATTTTCTATAATTGAAAAATTATTGACCTAGAGACTAGTAGTAGTTATATCTATTGGAGCCTAGATATTTTTGTTCGTAAGGCGTGCTGACTCCTATGCCTCGAGCTGCAATTTTGAGCCCCGTCTTGGTACCATTTATCAAGAAATTTAAGCTTAACTAGTGCCATGAGGGTTTAGTGATATTAACTGGGTAGACATCTTTAGATAGTTCATCTCTCCAAGATCCTAATTTGTCGCATGGCAGGTAAAAAAATTTAGGGGAAATATTTCAACAATAGCTGATGTAGCTAAGAAAGTAGAGGTATTTTTGTGGCTAGTAGATATAGCTACAAGAACAGCTATTAGTGTAACCCCAGAGACTACCAGATAAAGTATAGTTGCTAGATTGTTGATATAGATGCTAGATAAGAGATAGCGTAACCCCTGAGGCAAGTTGTGATATTTACCTGAACAAAGCTAGAGTAACCCTTGAGGCTAGTAGATTTAGTTACTAGTGCAGATATTAAAGTCCTGAGGCTAGTAGATATAGCTACTAGAACAGCTATTAGTGTAACCCCAGAGACTACCAGATAAAGTATAGTTGCTAGATTGTTGATATAGATGCTAGATAAGAGATAGCGTAACACCTGAGGCTAGTAGAGATATTTATCTTAACAAAGCTTAACAAAGTAGTGTAACTCCTTTGGCTAGTAGATGTAGTTACTAGCCTCAAGGGTTATACTATCTCATTATATCTGGTAAATCTCACTCATATATATATATANTGTATGTATATCTGTGTGTGTTTGTGTGTATTGTCCTTCACTCTCTTAGACCTGAAAGGTGTCTCAAAAATTTTGCATGTTCAAAATAATTTTAAAATGTGCATCTATGAATGTCGCCTAATCGCCTGATTATACTGAGATAGATGCCTATCTCGCATTTCAAACTAAAAATTGGTTTCGTTATAACAACTCTATAACGGTCACAACGGGTTTTTTTTTTTTTTGTTTTTTTTTTTTGTAAGTGTTAGCCATCTTTTCAACCACTTAGGAACATGGAGGGATGGGCTATCTGCAGGTTTCCATCCCTTTCTAAACACCCATGGCTTAGGAAAAGCTTTTCTTTGTCGATAAAAGCTTGTCTAGAGCGGGGTTTGAACTCGCAGCGCCAGGATTGCGAGACCCGAACGGATCCCTTGAGCTACCCCCCCAACAGTGTCTAAATTCTACGCCGCTGAGGATTGATAAATCGCTGGACATAAAAAGTTAGTAGAAGTCAAAAATTTGATTTGATTGATGAGTAATTTGAAAGCGTATAAATATATCAAGATCAAGTCAGAATGGAACTAATGAAATGCTTATGCTTGCTAAGTAGAAAACTTAGGTTATACAAATGCGACTCCTNAAAAAAGAAACAGTGTGAATTATCCGAGATGTAACGTTTGAATATATTATAATGTTAGAACTCAGCAGGGATACATGCCAGTGCCGATAAAGAGTGATCTCAGTACCGCATGACCGATAAGCTATTGATTTAATTCAATAATTGGTTTAACTCATAATTAAATAAGCTACAACAGCTTCGGAATTAACTTAAATCATTAGTGGCATGGTGGATGTTCAGTCTTACCCATTTGACCAGGAGTGAAACAAGCCGTGAACTAATGATCACATTTAGTCATTGCCACTATTTTCCCTTAGGTATAAATGACACGGCTCTTATGTGAATCCAAGGTGTAATAGGAAAGCATGATTAACATTATATAGCGTTGGCATATTATTTGTTTCTTCAATTGCACAAACCGGAGTTGGCCATGATTGAAATATATTTTAAGAAGACGCATGACGATCACTTTTTCTATTATTATTTATTTATGTTTTTTTTTTAAATATGGTAATTGCTACAATAAAGACATCATTGCGATAGGTGAATAAAATCCATCTTATTCGTAAGTTATTTATTGTTGAATACTTATTATCTGCTAACCTTTCTGAAAACCTCTTAAATAATTTTGTATTTCTGATGAAAATGAAAATAATTTACTATCTGGCATATGTTCTTCATTCCTACTACTAACTTGAAACATGCTTAAACCAAATTTGAAATAAGTTATTAATAAGTAAATTTGATAAGTCGTTATATTTTTCCACAATACTTATATTCAAAAATTAAGTGTGGTTAGGTGGAACTAACAGAGAGAATTTTACCGAGGTATAAAAGCTTGCCCTATGCTGCGAGTGCTTAGAAAAGGGTGGCTATTTAAGGATAGCTCTTCCTTTTATGACCCTAAGAGTTTGAATGAAAAAACTAACTGTCTAAAAAATAACTATTGTTTTGAGCCAGATGCGGCAGTCTCCAAAAAACTTGTTGAATGAAAGAGTGTTTTTTTTTTAATTTTAAATAATAGTATATACTTATAAAAACATTTGAGTGGTTTCGATCATACTTCCCAACTGAAATAAGAGTTCATTTAGAATAGATATGTAAAAATAGTAGATAAGATCTAAATATAAACGTTAAAATATAACTTGCTGAGTTGGACTTCCGGTCCAATAATAATTGTATTGACAAGCGTTAAGCTTTTGAAAAAAAAAAAAAGTTTTGCTGGCAGCTTAGATTAATGGCTAAACTTAAAACTGCAAGGTGATTATCACGTTATTACGTGATAATCACCTTGCAGTTTTAAGTTATTATATTACCCTAGAAACTATATAAAAACATCTTAAAACTGGAAGATAAATGAGGCTAAAAAATCCATTTATATGTATTAATATTTTCAAAACAAGTCCTTAGGGAGCTCTAAAATTATTCAAATGGATGAGGAACTTGGCAAGTAAAGACTTTTCACAGTAGAGAAAGAATTTTCACCAAATTTTATAAGCTTAATAATAGTTATTTTATGCAGTTTTAAATAAAATCCATTATTCTGTAACCGGTGAATAAAATATTAAAATTCCACAATAACCTTTAATAAACTTCGCACTTTCAAGATACAAAAAAGAAAAATTGTATCTTGAAAGTCACACTAAAACGACAATAAATATATTTTGAAAGCTAGGAATAATGAATTTAAACAATAACAAAAATATTGACAACTTTTCAATTTGCTCTTCTAAAAGCTGTCCTTCCTCTCCAGCCATCATCAAACGCATTCAAAAACTTAAATAAATAATGAAGCTAAAGTACCGCGTTTGCTTTTTTATAACTCTCTGGCATTAGAGAGCAAAGAGAGAGAGCTTGCAGGTACATATAAGCACAATTTTGGGCATGCCTTATTTTACATACAACTTAGCAAATTCAGTAAAAAATGGAAGACATACGTCATACATATATTTCGACATTTCATTTTAAATCAATTTAAAGTAAGAGATTTTACTTTGAAGCCATTTACAGATTAAGGCACAGCTGGTGAAATTAAGAAAGCAACAACGATATTTAGTCCTGTGTTCGCGTTTAGAATAAGTATAAAGCACTGGTGGTATCTTTTCATTCCTTGGTATAGTAAGAGTAAAGTACAATCAAGGCTGATATACTTAAGACTAAACTGAGAAGCCCTCTATGGAGGGTTTCTTAGTTAAGTAAGTGTAACGGAAACACTAAAACATTTCAATCAAGACCATTAAAGCTAAAAATATGAGAAAAATGTCGTGCATGGCGCACAAGGCAATGAGGAAAATAATAAAAGCACTAAGAGTAATTCTGCACCAGTGTATCCGTGACTCGAATGGTCGTTTAAGCCTTTGAGTCATTTTCTTAAATAATTTTATTGTAAAAATAATACATTAATATGTATTTATGCTAGACCACGAACATATTTGTTTACGCACAAAGACAATTTTAAATGTGGGGCTTTTTATGTGTGCCAGAATCATCGTCATAAAGTAGGAATGGGGAAGTGCTAGAACCAACATGAAAATAATACGAGAAAAAATATAAAACCCAGGAGAATCGCTTTATGCTTCGCGAGTCCCTGAGTTGTATTCCGTGTAGTGGGGGAGTCGATGGACAGTGCTTCTTGTTCCATGGGCTGAGTGGCTATAAAGTGCGGTCTGTATGAAGGTCTGAGGAACACTTAGATATGGTAATGGGCTCTTTCGTCGCAGCCTACACACATCATGCTGGAAGGGTTTTCGGCAAGATACGAAAAAGTAACCACAAAACTTCATTCTGTCCTAATTTTCAAACAGACAAGGAAATATTATTCATTCTTAAAGTTCAGTCATATCAACCAATGCCATTAGTATCAGAAAAAATTAATATAATATTGCCATTGTTAAAAAAAGCCACGATTCAGAGATGTTTGGAGAATGAATGATAAGGTCAATGAGCATTTTTTATTCGGATTTTAACGTATGTGGCGAATGATACTTTTAAATTTAATTATGACTTATTGATTCACAAAAGGTTGTCAAATACCAACTTAAGTGTATGGTAGATTAGTGAAGCTTCTACTAACTTCTAGTGCTGGCCTCAGCAGGATAGTAGAATTGCTGGGAATCAACTACTGGAGTGCTGGATACACATTAAATAGATTATATATTAAATATATAGAGCACAGATTCCTCTAGTTATTGCTGCAATTTCCAAGCAAAAGACCCCCGGCCGGAGCCCCGCACTCTGTTCGCAGATGCCCGAAAGATGGTGAACTATGCCTGGCCAGGACGAAGCTCCTCGATCGTCTGAGCTGTCCATAGGGGCTAAAGACCAATCGAACTATCTAGTAGCTGGTTCCCTCGAAAGTTTCTCTCAGGATAGCTGGCACTCGATAAGGAACGAGTTTCATCTGGTAGAGCGAATAATTAGAGGTGATGGGGTCAAAACGACTTCAACCTATTCTAAAACTCCCTATAGATGAGAGCCCCAGCTTGCTTTTAAGTAAAGTCGAGGGATTTGGATCAAAGAGGCCAAGTGGACCAATTTTGGTAAGCAGAACTGGCGCTGTGGGATGAACCAAACGCGGAGTTAAGGTGCCTGATCCGACGCTCAACTAAAACCATGAATGGCGTTGGTTGCTTAAGACAGCAGGACGGTGGTCATGGAAGTCGAACTGCGCTAAGGAGTGTGTAACAACTCGCCTGCCGAAGCAACTAGCCCTGGGTGGATTACTTGTGTCGAGTAGACACGTGCAATACTTCGGAGAAGAAAACCACTAGGAAGTGGTGATTATTTTTGAAAAATTGAATTTTTTATGGGTACTGAAACCACCACACCTTGGCCAGAATTGGATGGGCTTTCCTATGGGTGCGTAAGAAGAAAAATTAACACTAATTAAAGAATCAAACTTGACGATTTAATTTCATATCTCTCTCTCTCTCTCTCTCTCTCTCTCTCTCTCTCTCTCTCTCTATCTATATTTACACACACACACACACACACACACACACACACACACACACACACACACACACACACACACACACACACACATATGCGTATATATAGCCTGCGTTTGATTATGTCAACTACAGTCTTGAATGGAATCGATTTTATAAGAAAGTGCACTTTTGGGGAACCTTACGTGTGGTGCAAAGTTTATCACTGAGCCAATGCTGACTTCAATATTACCTTCTTGTTTACTAAAACTTATTTTTTCTTCACTTTAGAACATAAGAAATTCTTTAGTGTTTAGATCTTCTACATTCTCACACAGTAAAATATTAATTTTAATATTTAGTCGTACTTAGAATGCACTGTCAGGGAAAATGCCAGTAATCTTTAAAAAGTGACCTGTTTCATCATTTCATCGAAAGGGACGAGTTTTTGTGGGCTATATTTCACATTCATTGGAAATATATGTACATATATAATAACCTTTAATAAACTTCGCACTTTCAAGNGAAAATGAGACTTTTTTAATTGAAAATAAAACATCAATAAATTATTTAAATTAAATAATCAATAAACCACGATTTATAGTCATTCTCGATTAACTATTATTTAAGACTATATATCCGTACATAAAAGAATACAAAAAATATAAATACACAAATATTATATATTGAAAGCGCTAAGGTTTAACGAGTAAAAGAATATTACAAAGCTAGAAGATGTGAGTTTTGAAAAATTATTTTCTTTAACCCATTATTTTAATCTAATGTAGTTAGAAACAGATAAGTCTCACCACTAAAAATACTTTGCCCTCATAAATACACATGCAGTCTAATTTAAGAAGTTGGATACCTGAATGTCTATTTAGAGAGAAAAACACTGGACGTAACAGCGGGAATAACTCTCGGTATTATCTCAATCCATATAATTTTCTCTTTGAAATAATACTACAGGACCAAAAACTAAGGTATCATCAGGTTAATACATCTCAAGGGCTATAATAAATCGTAGTCGCTTGCCCCACTATTAAAGTCACCAAGGGAATCCCTACCCACGTTGAAGTCTCTGGGACTTCCTTCACCCGATGTCTTCAAGCGCCATCCTCTCTGCCTCCGCATATATCAGATAAGTTTCTCTAGGGCAAGATAATAATGGGAGGACGAATTTTACACAGTTTCACTTCACGCCTTAGGATAATTTACAGTAATTTCTCCATGTACGTAAAATTAAATTGCTCTTATAAGTATCAGTTTACATAACAGTACAAAAAAAAAANGGAGAATAATTAATGCCGGGATTCCGTGCCAGTGAGGGGGAGTCGTGTCGGCATATCCTTTGCTAATAAGAGAATGACAAACTTATGTGTTCTTAGTGATACACCTTTCCTATATTACGAAGAAAAAATACTATCATTGATTTACAGACTATCATTTTTGGTGTCCAGGAGGCAGGATCCGGAAAAATACAGAAAAAAAATTTTTAAAAAAAAAAAAAAACCATAAAAATAACCTCAATAGGTAATACATTACATCCTTGCTTTCACATGAAAAATAATATAAAAAATGCAGGTTATTGTAAACCTCGAAAAAATATATAATTCTTACGCATAGAAAAGGTGTCCTCATGTCCTCAAAATAAATTAACAAACTCAGAACTTCGTCTCGCAGGAGAAGATTAATCTAAGCAAATTTCCCGTGCATCATCAAAGACGGATAATTAGAGGAACAAATGATATACTAAGCTTTGCTCTAGGCTGACCAGAAGGAAAGTGTGAGGGAAGTGTTCACCTATCTTAAAAATGTTATAGCACATAAAGGGTAGAAAATTACATTTTACACCTCTAACCATACACCATAAGCTTTTTCGTAACTAAAATGACAAGGTGTTTGATTATAAATTTAGTTTTCCCTCTAAAACCCCTTCGTTCCCTCGCCCCATTTCTATAGAAAATGAATTCCTTCCTGAAGTCTGCGATGAATAGCCTAAATACCGAATGTGGTTTCTAGATTTAATAAATAAGTTGGCCCTCTATACACTCGAAGTTTTATTTTTAATTTTCTTAAAATTCCGAATTTAGTTCCGTTATTTTAAATATTGCTAATGCAATATATATATATTATATACATTATTTTTAATGGAGAATGTTTTTAGCTTTAATGTAGGATCGTTGAAGATCTATCAAAACTGTTCAATAGGTCTTAATAGCAACGTGAATAGCTTGATTTTTCTACTACTAATCCGTTTTAAAAAAAGAGGACCCATACAATTTTGAGAAAGTGTTATAAATTTTGGAAAATTATATTTATATTATTTTCAAAAAAATTGTCTAAGAACTGTTTACAAAAAGGAGTTTAAATATATATATATCATACAATAATTTCTATACATATATATTTTATAATAAAAATTTTATCCTATGCACCAATATTAGTTTTGGATTTCCTTTAGTGAAGTCATTTAAAATGAAAATCATTTCCTTCCATAAAAGAAGGTCGTTAGAACCCTGTTAATGGCAGGCTAAGAGAGGAAGTCTACCCACTGGCAAGAAACCTGCCATGGTATCCTCTCAAATGTCAATTATTAGATAGTATTATCAGCTGACACACTTCCGCCGTGCGTGCCTCCAAAGAGATAACGTCCTCCACCAAGGATTTGCCGCCATTTAATAAGAGGTGCTTATCAGCTTGATACAGGCTCATGAACCTGACATTTTCCAGGAAGCTCGATAAATATCCTTACACCCCTACGAACACAGAAATCCCATTAGAAAAAGCTAAAGAAACGACCATCACACAAGAGATGCGTAAAATAAGCTGATTTTCCAAGTTTCGTCGGAGATATACATTTATAAATGTAAATATATCTAGTTTTGTCTTACCCGCTAAAATAAAAAAATTACTAAGGATAAGAAAAAGGTCGCTAAGGCTTTGGATCTGCAGAAGCCGGAAGGAAGAAAAGGACGATCTCAAGTCGTACGTAATTCAAATATACATAAATATATGAAATATATAATTCTTAGTACATTGTTAATTAATATGATATAATAATTGCATGGCCGACAGCAAATTTTCTAGCTTAATAAGAATGAATAATTCAATCAAGTAATGAGATCAGTGAAATGTGACAAAGTCAGTTTCAGCTTCTAGCTGAGGGGTTTTAATTCACATTAAATTTAGCTCAAGTTGAATATTGCTTATATAAATTGAATATTTTTTGTAACCTAATGCATGAGTTATTACTAACAAAAAGTTTTATAACTCTTTATTAAATCAATAACACGGATAATTAAAATTTATTTATTACTCTTATTAAATTTAATTTCGAGATTTTTGTTATTAATTTAACAGAAAATGAGACTTTTTTAATTGAAAATAAAACATCAATAAATTATTTAAATTAAATAATCAATAAACCACGATTTATAGTCATTCTCGATTAACTATTATTTAAGACAGCCGATAAATAAGTTTAATTAAAGTTACAGCAGAAGCCCCCGAGATTAAAATTTAAACTCGACTTACATTGTTTATAACATGTTTAAATACAATTTCAAATGATGAGGGTAATATAAATTTGGAGACATTTTTAACCCATTAATACCATACTTCATCTTTCCCATTTACCAATCATTTCACCATTACTTAGAGGGGAGCGGTAGGGGGATAGGTAGATAGATAGATAATGAGAGGGTGGGGGGGGGGGCGAAGAAGATAAGAAAGAGTAGATAAATTTTCATTCTAGATAAGAAGTAAACTTTTGCCATTTATCACTTTTTTAAAAATTATTATTCAGTTTTCCTAAAACCACCACCAATACCAGTGAACCGGCGTCAAAATCCCCCAACTTAGGAACAGGACAAGCATAATATTGCCCCACTATT
>KZ806879.1:1052758-1084028 GCA_000696205.2 Oncopeltus fasciatus
TTTTTTTTTTAAACAATAGGTATTATGATTAAAGAAAAAATAAAATAAAATAGAAGATGATATTTTTATGGGCAGCTAAATATCGCATTTAATTAATAAAAATTGGATAAATCACAAAAAATAACTTATGTAATAGCATAAAACAAAATGTTACTCACGATAATAGTTATGTACAGCTAAGGATCCCTGACTCCTAAACTCGTCGTCAGTTCAAATTCTGTCTTGTCCTTTAGATTATTTTTTACTTTGAAAAATAATGAGAAGAAATAGAAAAAGAGTGAGAGAGCTCGAAGAGAGAGAAAAGCTACGTTTACTTACAGGAAGGAAGTAGGGTTTCTGCTTTGATAGAAAACACTTTTATTTAGGAATTAAAATTTTTTTTTCTTCTTGAAAAAGTCAAAAGAACAGACAGACAAGTTTGTTCAGTGGCACCGCAATAATTGCCTTATCCGGCCTTAAACTTTCCTCAGCAAGGACCTTCCGCGAGATGCCGCCATTAGCTCGCCAATTACACCCCCCACCCCTCCGATCCCGGGCAGGATAACATCTCGCTGCTTTCCCGGCAAAAATATTTCAGTTTCACTGCGACACACAAAACTGACAAAGTCTATCTGCTTCCTGTGTAGAGATCAAGAATCTGAGAGAGATTTTTATACAATTTTAGTTATTCTCAATCCTGAAAAGCATAATGAATGTTAACCCTGCTAAATTATAACCGCGTTTTTTGATTTATTAATGTATATATTTTTAGATATACCAGTGTAGTTCGAGTTTAGGTTTATAAGCATTAATTTATTTTTTAATGAAAAATAAATGTTTATTTGGTTAGCTAATGATTTAATATTGTAAACTAATATATAAATTAACTTAGGTCAACTAATCGAAAAATTTTGGAATGATATATTTTTCAAAATTCACAGCTATAATAATGACAAAATTAATAAACCAAGGAACATTTGAAGTCATTAATCATCCTTCTCAGGTTATCAAAAATCATCTATTCAAAGTGAGTTGATATATGTTGTCTAATTAATGATTGAATTTTATTACAAAATAATAATCTCAATTTTCGCTTGAGGCTAGGTACTGTTGAAAGCTCTGCATTTCTCAAGGACTTGGAAATAAAAAGCGGTAAATGACCAAAGACATATCAGTATAGGCCACAAAAGGAGGAAACTTATTTTAATCCATATTATTATTTTAAAACTATTATTACATTATTCCGAATTGAATTGGCAGGCAAACGATGCATTTCACATTTATATATAATAATAAAAAAGTCATGGTGCTACCAAGAAACTCCAGGGGTTGAGTGAACGTGCCCAGTGAAATACGTTTTTCAACAGCCAACTGCAACATTTCGAGTGAAAAATAATTACGTAACTATCTGAAATTCCAAAAAATCAATATCTAATGTACTATAATATAATGATTTATAACGTCTTAGGAGCAGGTTTGCCAAAGCACTTCCTCGACGTGTTCGGCGATGGAGTGCTTGGCATTGATTCCTCTCGGCGGAAGGAAAATCCTCGGATAAAATCAATTATCAACCATTACGACTAATCAGCTATATAGAATAAAGAATAGCCCATTACAAATACATAATATATCAAAGTAGAGCCCAGTTTGGTAAGGAAGAGTTCCGGCAGTGACGCATGGACGAAGGTAAAAAATAAATCAATAAGTCAGCCGATCAAGGTCTCAGGATAAAGTGGTCGATTATTTCGTCTAAGATTAGGTCTTCCTTGGTTCTTTGTACCGTTTATTTACAGCAAGGGATATCTATTAATTTGAGGTAACACTGAACAATATTTGACAACGACACTGACACATCACATCCAATAACTGTGTGGAAGAGGTTTGCAACACTGACGGCTAGCTGATGGAATAGGGATAGTTGGCATATAGCTTATAGACTAAATTTACACATGTTCCCTATAGGCTATATGGTATACTAAAAAACTCTTTTTTTAATTGATCAGCTTCTAATATTCAAAACATAATAATGTTATATCGTTAATTCGAGAGTTTTTGATAAGAAGCTATTAAAAAAATATATAAGTATTTTACATTTGTTAACTTTAACAGTTGAGATACTTGTTCACGTAGGCTTCGACGGTCGTCAGATGTATTAACCGTTTCTTCTTCCGGGTTGGACCTTGTCAAATTGTTGTTATTTACCGAGCTTTCGCACATCATGTGATGGCTTCTTCAGGGCTGAAAAGAGAATGAGAGTTGTGGTTTGATAGCTTTGACACAAATCTCATTCTCTTTTCAGCCCTGAAGAAGCCATCACATGATGTGCGAAAGCTCGGCAAATAACAACAATTTGACTCGGTCCAACCCGGAAGATGAAATGGTAAATACATCTGACGACCGACGAAGCCTACGTGAACATCTAACCAACCTGTACGGGGAGGATGTTGTTCAGAGAATGAAGAGAATTGACAAATTCAGATCGAAGAAAATGAGACTCCTGGCACAACTAGCATTTCTTAAGAGANTATATATATAAAGTATAAAAAATATATATCACGACTAATAATTTACTAGGTTAGACTAATTTCGAACAGGAGTGGTTGTATTTATAGATAGAGAAAAATCTTTAACATTAAGAAATTTATCAGGAAGAGACTTTCTTGATAACTGGAAAGACAGGTAGAGAATGACCATGGAGAAGTGGACTGATGGCATGGCAGAAGATATAGCAGTTTTTAAAGGTGGGGGGGGGGGAATCTAAGATCTCGAGCAGCTTGGCAACCCTGACTTGATAGGCAACCTTTGCGAGGAAAATCCTTATAAATAATGTATTCAAACATTCAGATACATATATGATATGTGGCGGTATAGATTTAGGTATATGTATGTTCCTATGAGTATTCGTCCAGTAGAAATAATGTACGATGGCGCCCCAGAGGAAGCAGTGCGGTTAGGATCCGGATTTACATAGTCTTTACCGGTCATGTGATGGATACGACTTGGCCCTCAAGGCCCGCCGTCCTTAACGAGAGCCTTTCCTTCCCGAACGGGGAAAAATATAGTCCTCCTTCTTGAGGTCAGGACACGCCTTCCTTCCTCTCCCATTGTGCCGACGGTGACGGATTCATTGGCGATCGTCTGTCTAGCGTAAAGGTAACTTACCATACATCCTTGATCCCTCTTTGGAAAAATTGTGACGCCACAAGCCAAGCTTAGAGAAAATTTACTTCCTTTCCGTAGGTAATGGTTGATTTTAAATGAGGTTCCTAAAGACAAGTAGATCAAGGAAGAACTTTGCAATTTAAACTGGATTACAAATCTATAAAAATGTATCTTTACAATACCTAAATAATTCCTCTTCTAATATACGAATGTGATTTCGAATATGAATTTTCAGAATGTATCCTTTAAAGATAACATTTATTTTGTTTCTTTTAAGCAAATTATCACTTTAATTAGGCTATGGATTACATTAAAGGATCAAATATTTCGGGGAATAAAGTAAATACAGACATTCTAACTACATTCTACTTTCTGTATATTCAGCTAGTTTGCTCAACGTCTAAAAAAAAACTAAAATTAAAATTAAAAAATACAGTAATATTGTTAGATAATCAACAAGAGATATTAAGATTATGCTAATACTAGTTTTGAAGGAGATTTTAGTATTGAAAACTGGGAGAATGTTAATATAAAAAGTAAATATTTAAAAAAAAAAAATTAGTTTTCCTAAAATTATTATAAGCGAAATTCATTATTCATTGAAACTGAAGTATCATAATTTAAAAAATATATAATTAACCAATTATTCTAATAATTTCAATTATTACCTGTATTACAATAATCTCAACCAACCAAGTAACCAACTCTAAGAAATGAAAATATTTCTAACAACTGGAAAAAGAACAAAAAAAAAACACTTAAGAAGATGCTTAAAAATACTGGCAAAAAAAACAAACAATAAGCCAAATCAATGATTTCGAAAACAATTATGAAAAATTAAAGAAAAGATCTGATCCAATCACATGGAGTAAACTACAATGTAGGGCTATCAAGCAAGATTTAAATCGGCGAGGCTTTATTTGTCTTTTTATTTTTTTGCTTTAGGAGAAGACCCGGAAAAAAATTTTGTGGGCGGGAGAGTAGATTACAGGGGATAATTTGATCCCTCTATGTGACCTTACTCTGTAGTGACTCTCTGGCTGAACAATTTTGACAAATGAGGTCCAAATTAATACCAATGTGTGTGTTTGTGCATGTGTGTTTCTATACCAATATAAAGATTTGTAACATTATTTTATCTAATCTTAAAGAGTTTTTAATATTTTTATTGATTTAATACGTTATTTTTTTTTTTTTTTACATTTTATGTACCTCATACATTTGAAGATACATTCAATGTAATTCAAGATAATTTTATACATTCTATGTATCTCATACAATTGAATTGGTAGTATTCAATTAGGAATTAGTTTGTGATGAAGTAAATGGCTTGCCCTTTCTCCATTATTATTAAAAACGCAGCAATACATTTAAATTATATAAATAAAAAGTGTTGAATGAAGAATCATCATGTCATAGGATCACTAATTTTCCTCTATTACAACTTCATAGCAGGCTTCCTTAACTGTTGTTGGAATTATTTAAATGCCACAAATTTAGATTGTCGGCTGAGCGTAATTATACGCAGTAGTAAAATAAAAACTAATAATAGAACATACTATACAGTGGCTAACCTAAAGTGTATCATTGCTCATGAAATATACTATAAAATTATTTAAAGATGTATCATGTCATTAAAAATAAATAAAAAATTTTTATACAAAAAATAGTTCCCAAAATTCAATGTAGATATGTATTTTATGGAGTAATATAAAGTGATTTTATAAAATTAATTACAGGTCTCTTATTGGCTAAAAATAAAGAGAAACATTCCCAAGATGGGAGCTAGGGAAGCACATGATCTAGGTCCTCTTTGGTAGAACATCTGCTAGGCGGAAGACAGGTCGTGTTCCGTGTACGTGTTCCACGGAGATACGAGGATCTGGGGAGAATAATTAATGCCGGGATTCCGTGCCAGTGAGGGGGAGTCGTGTCGGCATATCCTTTGCTAATAAGAGAATGACAAACTTATGTGTTCTTAGTGATACACCTTTCCTATATTACGAAGAAAAAATACTATCATTGATTTACAGACTATCATTTTTGGTGTCCAGGAGGCAGGATCCGGAAAAATACAGAAAAAAAATTTAAAAAAAAAAAAAAAAACCATAAAAATAACCTCAATAGGTAATACATTACATCCTTGCTTTCACATGAAAAATAATATAAAAAATGCAGGTTATTGTAAACCTCGAAAAATCCCAAGAATAATTATTCGATACTTACTGATATTTAAAACATTTTTTTTACGTGAAAAGCGTGTAATATAAAATTATTGGTCATCAATACATTTAATTTAGTTTCAAGTCAAATATTAAACATATATTATAAATTTGAGGGAAAAAGAGCATTTCCCTGTCGGCATCATTTTGGCTCCCAAAAGCCGAAAAAGATCAGATCAAACCTAACAGTAATAGGTCTACTAACTTAAATTTTGGCAAAATTGTAGTCAAAAGTAGAGTTTAATTTATCAGTAGTTATCCTTCAAAATTTCATCTCATATATCTTTCAACATCAAAATCTTACTCAGCAACTGATATTCATGATGATGGTGATGTCGATCTATAAATCCATTTGTGTCTTTCTAAACATTATCCACGTTTTTATCATAATGCCATTATTCACGGCATAACCATACTTCTATTCCTAGGAACATGGAGTAACGCAATCTCCAATGAATTATTGATATGGAAATACGACCTAAGGTATTTACTGAGTTGCATACTAATAGTGTACAAAAAATTATGATTAGAAAAATGAAACCTAACTAATAATTATCTAAAGCCAAAATCTTAGATAACTGCAATAATGAATTGACTTATTATTAAAATCTATCAAATTATTTTTTGAATAATCTGTATTCTTTAAGGCTCCCTTAACCAGCTATTTATTCTCTTTTCGGCATAAGCCCCTTCACACTTCTTGGAGCGAATATCCATGGCGTTATCCAATCTGCATTTTTACGTGATTATCATGGACAAAGAAGATGCTTGCATTGGGCTTGATCCCAGCGAATATTATTAGCGATTATTAATTAAGAAGACCCTTGTAGTCTTCAATTCCACAAGTGGGCAAAATACAATTTCTTAGGCAATTTTCAAAGGTCTAAATTCTACCTATAAATCATGATCTTATAATAAAATCGAAAATAAACAAAGAGAAATACAGTAACTTAAAAATGTAATTACTTGAAAAATTTATGGGTTTTGCATAGCCCTCCGTTGCCAAAGATTAATATTAAATTAATAAAGTGATTAAAGATTAATATTAAATATTTTGATCAAACATGCCTACAATCTTAAACGTCTTACTCCCGATCGGGGGTAATTACGTAATTGGGACGATTACTTAAAAAGGTTTTATCGAAAAATGTGAGATTTTCATGAATGATTAGAGGTGTATTAGAGGTAAAATGCACGAATCATAAATTTAAAAAATAACCTCCAAAAAATAAAAAATAACAATCTTTCAGATAAAAATAACCTCTCGAAAAAAAAAAAAAAAAAAACTGTTTCACGACAGTGACGAGCGGGGAGGTGCGTAAAGCTGACACCTCTAGTCAGATAAACTGAGGGGTTCTTGTAAGAATGGAACAGACTATTATTTTGGGCTTAAAATTATTTTACATAACACTCTTCTTTAAATAGAAAATTATAATTTGTTCACTTAAATCACAGTACGAAACGCAACTTGTTTTAAAAAACCTCAATGTAGTACATACATTTAAGATATATTTACAGAGAATAATTATAGTTTTGAGAATGGTGTTACTATAAATTTACTCTCGTCGAGTAAAAATTTTTCTTACAATGTAATAAAATGACAAAAAAATGACACTTAACAAAAAACTGGAGAAGAACTGATAGCGAATTACAACTAAAGGTGATGTAATATATATTGAGAAAAAGCAGCAACTCATCTCTCTTATCCCCAAAAGCCAAACTTTCTTGTCGATATTCAAATGTATGTATGGAGCAATAGAGACCTACTTCCAAAACTAACCATTATGCAAAACTATTATAATGCTACCATTGAATGAAAATCAAGTCATACGTAGACTTCGATGCGGGTCTTTGTTCCAAAAAAAAAAATATCCACTTTCCAGTTCTCTTTTTGTAGCTATTTCTCAAACTCGTTATCTATTCCTCCCGACCGGAAGAGGGGTTTTTAAACTTGTGAATATCCCAGAAACAAGAGGACTACATTGTAAATTATGTAAATGTATTCCAATGCTTCAGATAAAACGCTACAAACAAAATCCCTCTTTACATGATTTATAAATTTCAGATAGTTACGTGAAATAAATACTTTAAAATACAAATATGCATTTAAATATCCCATTAATCTTAGTTAAAAGACAAGAGCTACTGTAATTATCATTATTCAAAATAAAAATAATGAAATAAATATCCCATTCGATCCAAGAAATACGGGTGTCGTAACTGGTATTGTTAGCTGTCATGAACATTTAGCGATTTTAAAAAGTATAATACATTCTAAGATCTTCTAATGTAAATTAACCAAAGTAAAACCAGGTGGGGTAATTTATGAATTATGGTGAATACATTTATGCGCAACGAGGAGCTAGTACTGTTTTAGTTCTACAAAAGACACCTAAAAAAGATTACAAATGTGTGTAGTCAGTGATAACTGCTTGACATTTTCCTAACTGATCAAATCTGACAGTCAGTAAAACAGCTGGATAATTTTTTGGACAAAACCAAAGAAGACTGGAGACATAAATGAAGTTTTGCATTCTTAAGTAGATAATAAATATTTCACACCATGTAAATAAAAAAATATTCAGTCATGACATATGTTTATTTATTTTTTGTTCCCCGCCTCATATTCAACATTTAATTTCATAATATTGCTATTCTCAAAATGTAACACAAGGTTCATGCTTTTGAACTTGTTCTTATACATTTCATTCGGTTGTATGTTGACCAGAAAATATACCAATAATGATGCCAATTCTGGTTGAGCAATTCATAGGATACGCATTATAATAATAATTATATCCCTATATAGGAATATAATACATATAAAATATTTACAACGGTGATATGTACGTTCCTGATTTGGTTCTTAAACAATTGTTAAGTGTAAAACTATATTTTTCTACGGGTAATATTATACTTTATATTGATTATCATGCCTTCTATTATCCGCCTTCATTGGTTTCTGCAAACCATCTTCTGTTAGCGAGGGCTTTCGGATGAAGACGGATAATAGAAGATATGATATGTTCCATATTCATTGGTAGTCATATTAACCCTTTAGATTATCTTAATTATATTATAAAGATTTAAAAAAAAAAAATCAAAGTCTGTTAGCAATGATCTATATTAGAACATCGTAACAAAATATATGATCTTTACAATATTAATAAGTAGCTTTACTGCCATTCCATCCATTAGCACAGTCCTTGTCTTCCAACTCCAACCCCTACAAACCTCCCCGTCGACTCAAACGAAGATGGCCCCGCGACTTTCTGGGGACATAATTTGTAAATAATTTGTGAGTGGTGTCACTGGTCACCTTCTCTCCTCGAGTGACTTTCATTAATGTCATTTTTTTTTTTCCTATTCATTGTAATCAAATTACAAAATGTTTTTTTATTTATTTTTAACAGAATGTAATATGTATGGTAAATAAAAGTTATAAAAATAAAAAAAAGTAGCTTTATGATTCTTCCTCAATGAGTCCTGAGAAAGGCAATCAATAAATGACTAAAGGATTGCTTGTACGCCCCATTACAAGTTATGTAATTACAATTAGGTTAGCTTAGGTTAGTAAAAAAAGGAAATTTTCTACACAAAAGAGAGGGATTGTTGGCTTAGTTTGTAAATTCAAAATGAACGAATCGGTGTCGTGGATTTTGTTTGTTAACATTTTAATAAATGTCCATTAAACTTTTGAGAATATTTCAACTGAAATAGAGCAAAGTAGACTTAAATTAAGCAGTTCCCATTAAAAAGAAAAAAAATTAAACATAAATAATAATAGGAAAATTTTTATCCTCAACAGCATCCTTAATCTGAGACATGAAGATCAATATTTATTAACGTCTTATGAAGTTTTCAAAGTCTTTTTTATTCTGACTAAAAATGTTACAATAGCCTCTTAATCATTAAGCTGGAAGAAGAACGATACGGAATTAGACACAAAAGCCACTGTGTTGACAAGCAAATGGGAAACTATCTTTTCTTATTTTGGCTTAGAAAAGCAATTAGACGATGTAAAAGAAAGAAAAATAACTAAAATATTTACATAACTATTTTAAGATTCTACCGAAAACGTCTTTCTGATTGCTTGATATATATATTCTTCAGATCGGAGTAACAAATCATCATTCAGAAAAGCCAGCAATAAATTGTGAAGCTTGTTATTGTTTGGAATCTGTGATGGCGGAGGGCATTTGTTTGCCTTGTTTTAGTGTTGATATTTTTCTTAATTCCTGAGCCTTACGAATAAACAGTGCTTTCTCTTTTCGGAAGGGAGGACGAGAGGGAAATGTATCTTCAATTTAAAAAAAAAATGAAGTTCATTATATGTCTATTAACTTTTTTTTTTTCATCCAAGCCAACGTTTCGGCTTACATTGTAAGCCATCTTCAGGGCTATCATGAAGATGAGAGAGGACGTCCTGTCCCTAAGTTCACATTTCCATGACCGAAACCCAATTAAAATCATCTTAGAATAATATCTACGGTCAACAAACTCTCCTTTTGTAATCTAGAAGTTTTACGGAAGGGGTTTAATGAGTTGACTATCTGGGTTTTAAAAAAATTTGAAAAAGTTTTTCAAGAATTGAAGATTTGATAGTTCTCTAATTTTAGTACTCTATTATTTTCCTTACCTAAACTGATAAAAATTAAAATTTGCATAAAAGCAATTTTAGCCGTCGGATTGGGAACTAAATCCTCTAAAATTTAACTCATTTGAAGTAAGTCAGTCAGTCAGTCATAAATTTATGTCAGATTTAACACTATTCGAGTTTCTGACAAATTATTACATACTTTATGGAACCTGGGAACACTATAAAATATTCAGAAGTGTAAAAGTGTACAGGTTCTGATCCTCGATTTTCTCTCAATATCTCATACTTTTTATAACACTAATAAAACGGAAAGGAAATTCAAAAATTCAGTGGAGCAGAAATATATCACTTCTCTAAAATTAAAGCCCCTTTGGAGCGAAAAGAGAGGCGATACAAATAAGAGTCATGAGACTAATGTCATGAAGAATTTAATACTGTAAATAGAGTGAGCTCTCCGTTCACGAGTAACAGGTTTTGAAACCACTTTTTGGTTAAGTAGTAGTAGAGTAGATCATAATGGAGGGCAATAAACTTCTAGGTTATTACGCCCTACAAATACCCTTTAATATGTTTACTATAAATTAGTCAATAAAAGACAGGAATCAGGATTATTTCGACACTTTAANTATATATATATCAAATGACTGTTAATAGACAACTTGATTATGGTATTTTATTTAATAAAATGCCACTTCTTGAACTATAGAGTAATTAGAGTTGTTGAGAATAGATTATTATTATCCCTGAGGGCCGGTGTCCTTCACGAATGTCGTGTCGAGTCATTGGATCTACTGCAATGCCTGAATTTACCCTTAAGGGTGAGAGAGGACATACATTACAGGATTTGTTTGCAAAGGTGACTGTCACCCCCTACCCCACCATGGGGGGCGGTGCCGAGGTCACTCCCCCTCTGGCTGGCCCGGGGTCAGTTCCGCCCCTCACTTCCTTCATCTGGAGGGGGACTGGATGCAATCCTGGTTGGCAATGCATGCAACCTCTCTCCAGACTGCAGATAAGCGTCAGTGCCCAGCCACCCCTCTCATGCATCTTGAAGAGCATAATTGGACTCGCTTGCTCATACTAATCCCACATTTAAGATGCACACTTATTTATTAACTTATAAACGTGTGCTTCTTGTGTGAATAAGGCCGTCAAATGAAATCTCTTAATTTTAAAAACGCATAATTAAGTTATAATGTAGAATATTGATTAGAAATATTCATCATTTTTCTTAATGAAAATAAAATTAAAACTAATTAGCTTACCTCAGAAGGAGATTTTAGATGAAATCAGTTTTTTTACTCACCTGTAATGAAAAAAAAAACGGAAATTAGAAACTTCATAAACACAGCTGAAAGTGTATACACCACCTACAAATTAGCCCGCAGAGCCCTCCTTATAATCAAAGTTGGATTGGTTTTAGAAGGTTTTCCTCAAAGCACCAGGAGCATATACCTATGTTTATGTGGGTAATGTACTTACCTCCCCCCACCCCCCCCAGGACACTAACCCTGGTAAAAAAGGTGTTCTCAAAAATGGACAATCCAAGCTCGTCAAAGAAGTCTTAGTCTCTCCGGAGATTCCTGTGTTCTAAAGTAGGTGTCAGGATCCTAAAAGAGTTCAGTTGTGATAAATGAATAGTGCGAAACATAAAGAGTTTAATTTCGAAAAAACTTTTTTTTGTAGAAGGCAATTTTTTAATATTTTATTTAATTTTTTTAATAGCGCAAAAAAAGTATGTATACGAGATAAAAAGTGTGAAATTTATTTCCCTGGCATTACTTTGTTATTGTATGTACAAGTCTTTAAAAAAAAAAATGTATTAATAGTCTTCTTTCGGGCTTTACCATGTAGAAAGTTGAATCATTCTCCATTCAGCCCTGAAGAAGCCATCGAATGACGTCAAAAGCTCGGCAAAAACATATTTTTAACATAGTGAAGAAGAATTTACAAATATTACTAGCGACCGTGGAACCTACTTGAACAATAAGTATTAAGGTAAGTTTAAGGATTTGTACTTCGGTATTTTGAGCTTCCTTTACTCACTACTTGTTCCTTTTTAGAAAATATTTTAATGTAATTTTATGCAGAGAAAAATTGTTACTATTATGGTTATTGTAAGTTTACGCCAAATTTGTGTAAACTACAATAGATGCGAAATCAATCGGGTGCGTGTTTGTGTGTATTCATATTTATTTATTTATGGGTGACATCATTTCGGTGTTTAGTAGGTGTGATCGGAGAAATATCACGTAAAAATCTTTCACGAAACCTCAATTCCTCAGTGTCGTTAGCACAGTCAGCATTAGTACAATACTGAGGAGCCCTACTGTGAAGATATCCACCATTAACGGCTTTCTTTGAAGAGAGGGTCCTCTGATGCCTTCCGCCGCAAAGGAAGAGTACTCCTTGAAGAAGTCGAGGCTCTGTCGGCTCATTAGGGAACTCAGTCAGGACCCTTCCAGAAGTTCTTCCTACCAGAAGGCACCCGACCATCTGGCTGCACTCCCGCCTGTGTCTATTTACATTCGCCAGGGGTTATACGATCTCATACAAAATTTAAAGTTTACGTTTGTAACAGAGGGTTGAGGTTGTTCTTTTTGAATAAGCATTGTTTAAAACTCATTATCCATAATACTCGAAAGGTTATAACAATCCTCAAGATTTGAAATATTACCTTACAAGTATCGATGAATTAAAATGTGAAACAATATAAAATTGAAACAAAAAAAAAAAAAAGTACTGTCCCGAGTCAAAATACGTTAAAGAATACGTTATTTTGTCAAAATAAAGTTAAAAAAATTCTGACAATCAATCAATCAGTGAAGTATGAAGTCATTTTTTGCAGAAGATCATTGCGAAGAATAATATTGGAATATAATATATTTTAAGTTGAAACTTTTATTTAAAATATAAGCAATAACTGTCGACAATAAAAAAATTAAAAAAATTAACTCACTAAAAAAATTTCGTCTACTTGTTTTAATGCGTTATTAGAAAATTGAAACATTAGAAATGGGGTTTACAAAACCTGGAAAGCTCAAATACAAATATTCATTAGCTACAATCGGAAGAATTTACTTAGTTTGCCTATTTTCTTAGTGTGGGATTTTTATTTTGCATTTTGAGACACGAAATGTCAGAAATTATAATAACGGAAACTAAATACCGAGTAGAATTAATGTAACCGACAGGTATGAAAAAAAAATCTTACAGTCATATCGCCTATAAAAAATGAAAAAAAAAAATGTAAGGTTTACGCAAAATCTTTACAACAAAAATTATTGTCAAGAGGGACTAAAACTCGACACAACAACACTGTCATAAAACCAACAATCCTCACTGCAAGCGAAAAGAAAACAAGTAATTATTTAACTTTTGAATATGTTTTAGTTTTCTATTTTATTTTTTAGTCATCTGCTTTTTTTCAGCAAACTCCTGAGCTATCGAAGAGGTAACTCTAATGAATAATGTAAAAAAAAAAAAAAATATATATACATAACCTGTCAAATTGAAAATTAAAAACTATNTATATATATATAATGCAAAAATATTGGGTATTAGTTTAGAGTAATGAACCTCAACAAATGATTCTTAATTGATAATCTAAATATTTCAGGAGCTATATACAGCGATTATTTTTATTTTTTATATATTGCTTTAAATGTAAAATGAAAGCCGAAATCTCACAACAAGATTAGGAGGTCACCTAAAATTCAAGTGCGAATACAAAAAGTTATTTCGCTACAGTGGGCGCAAAATCTAGTTAATAGCAATGTATCTAAATATAGATTGTTTATTGATAAAATATTAAAATTGAAATTTCAAATATAAATATTTATTGTCAACTATTCTGAGAATTTATTTACTTTGCATAGTTCCGCAAGACTGGCTTCATATTGTACAATAGAATATGTGTAATCAACTAGCCTATAGAAAGCATAATACAGGAGAAATATGAATCTTAAAAGACTTAATTTTATTTGTGAATTATTTGTTGGGTGAGGTAGCGCGAGTCTCAGTCCATTGGTATAATAGCTCGTCCAGTAAAATGAATGTGATTTAAAAGCATACCTATGCTTAAACGTCAAGAATAATAGATATTAGTTAGGACCAAGTTATTGGCGAAATTAGCTCGGAAGATTTAGAAGACCTCTATCTATTTGAAAAAATCTTGCTCAATTAATCCGCTTCGTTTACCCAACGGTCAAGCATATTTTTTTTTTATTTATTTGAAGAACAAAAACTAAAATTATGATAAAATTCAGTTGAATGTATACTGTTATCTTATAATAATCTCCTCGAGCATAAGACAAAAATAGGTTTTGTGCAGAGTTGAGGCAACATGATTATCAACAGGTAATAAAGGCAAGGCCTCAAGACTAATTAAAGCCAACACGAAGGCTAACAATGTATGAAGGCAAAGAAGTATGGAGTCAAATGATGTCTCCTCGAGCATAAGAAAATAGGTTTTGTGCAGAGTTGAGGCAACATGATTATCAACAGGTAATAAAGGCAAGGCCTCAAGACTAATTAAAGCCAACACGAAGGCTAACAATGTGAGAAGGCAAAGAAGTATGGAGTCAAATGATGTCTTCTCGACATTTAAGGATCTACTGGATTTTTAAAGAGTGTATTATGGACTTCCGCTATTCTACTTATATCTTGATAAAAAAAAACAACTTCGAACTGTAAATAGAGGTGACTACCTAAAGATAATATCGTTACTCTAATTGCAAAAAAATCATTAATAAAAAAAATTTTTTTTATTATTTCACCAAAATGTTCCACTTTTGTGTTACACTCGTCAGATAAACGTCTTTATAACGCAGCAATTTTTATGTTTTCCGAACTGAGAATTTGTTCTACTGCACTTGCCTCATTTGACATTAGACCTCTTGTAATTACAGTAACGATATGTAAATAGACATTGAATAAGAAACTAAACATATTATTTCTTTACTAGTTATATACAAATCTGTAGAATGGGACTATTTATTACCCATCATAAAAATTATCTGCTTTACTTTTGAGGCCTACTATCAGAATACTTCATCTGTGATTAAATCTTGTGTAATAGGGATCATTTGGAGGACAGTATTCCAGTGGTATTGTACTGGACTCCTGAATCAAAGATCCAAGGCTCGATTCTCACAGTAGAGCGAACAGTTTTTTTTTTTTTCTTTGCTTCTGTTTAAAATAATTCAGAGGGATTCCAGAAGTAGTCATAAAAAAACCCAGCCTCCTATTGGAACCGATCTTAATTGATTTGGGGAAAATTTTGTGGAAAACTTACCTTCTTTAATGTGCCGTAAGCCGAGAATAAAATTATAACATATGTTACCGCCTGGGCCAATATGGACTTGCACTGACCATTATATAGAACTGATGAAATTCTTTTTTTTTTAAATGACTAACAAAAATCATTTGTAGTTTAATAATGAAGAAGTACATATAAATTTTTTCAAACCTTGGGTAGGGAAAAAAACACCAAAGAGAACGTGTCTCTATAGCAATTATATAGCTCAATTCGTGTCTAGTACATCACTGACAATTACTTTTGTATGCTGTTGTAGACAATGATTACTTCCAAGGGCAGAAATGACTATTGTCGTTAGAATGTATTTCCTGTTATTGCCATCCGATGGAGGAAGAACAATTACATCAGCAGCTTTAACACACGCAAGTAGCAAATTTACAGTTCCGATTTCACTAATCGATATGTCAATTAGGATATTTCATCTCGATTTGTTCACTGGGTCGTCTGAAGACTAATTATAGAGCTGTAAAACGTCTGATTGTTCGGACTCCCATTCCTCCTCTCAATAAGTCCAGAAACCTGTTCTGTGGCATTGGTCCTTAGGGAGGAACAAACACAGCGGAGGTGAACAATAAGAGACCGGTAGTCAGCACTGTCCTCGCATCTCCGGACGATAACTCTCCACTCGCCGCACTGACTCCGCCCATTTCCACTGGGAGAGCTCTTCATGCTCTTGGCGCACACCTCATTTGCGATTCTAATTTGCGAGGGAGTTTATTGCGCGCGCGCGGATACTCCCTCCTCTTTCAGAATGGGGATAAGCAACAAACCCGACTGGCAACTTGTGGATTCTAGTTAGCAAGATAAGGAGGAACAGAGACTATTTCACTTAACTACATTGCAACTCCGTAAATTAAAAGCAATTTTGCAATAGATAAATATATATTATTGTTTCATTTTTTGGTTAAAACCTCCACATAACCCTTCATCCTACCGTCCGAAAAAATTCTGCTAAAACGAATGATGCCTTTCATTGAACCCACCAATATCCTCCCAAATTATCAGTTTGGCTTCCGACGTAAGCATTCTACTGTCCAGAAAGTGATTCGCGTCATAGACTACATTTCCTCTTCCCTTGAGCGCAAAGTACTTCCCAGCAGCTATTTTGGATGTTTCTGAAGCATTTGATCAAGTCTGGCACAGTGGTCTTCTGTTTAAACTGAAATCCATACTTCCTAGTAACACTTACCTAATCCTTAAGTCTTACTTATAACAACTGTTTCTTTAGGGTTCGGCAAGGATCAGATTACTCCAATTTCTGCTAAGTGGAAGCGGGAGTTCTTCAAGATGGTGTGCTTGGACCTTTCCTATTTATCCTGTACACTGCTAAAATCCCTACCCATCCAAGTACCCTCTTAGCTCTATTTGCAGATGACAAGGCTATCCTATCTTCCCATCCCGATCCTAAAACTGCTTCTAAAAACCTACAAGATCATCTTGATAGCATTCGGAAATGGTGTAGCAAATGGAGAATTTTTGGCAATCAGCTAGATACTCTTATCTAGTTGCACATAGTCAGTATCTAGCTGAAGTCTCCAGGTTTATGGATATTCAGATCAAAAAATTAGCAAAATTAGTCGTAATTTAAAAAAAATGATTAAAGAAACCAATATTTTTTCTTTAACTTATTGAAGTCACGGTAATATTGCCTAGTACCACAAATATACCTTATATACAATTAAACAGTACCTATAAACATGGACAAGAAACAAGAACAATATTCTACAAAATATAAGCTCTCTCGTTTCAAAACAATAAAAAATAAATAAAAAGATTCATAACAATTTTTAAAATTTTCATAATGCATATTGTTGCTTCAAACTGATCTATTTTTTTATTTTTTAAGAAGTAAGAAAAAAATCACGAGAGCTTTGCATAATTTTGAATTGCATTTTTTTAACACTAACAAATTGGAAGATATTAACATATCTTCAATTTGAACTTCCTATGAAATCCCCTCCCTGCGAAAGCAATGATTTATGGAAAGAAGCTTTCAAATATAATATCTTTGTTACAAAAATAGACTCCTGATTAGAAAAATGAATTTTTTATAAATATACTGTATTTTTGGCTTATCTTATGTAGATCGCTGAAGAAGAAAATACACTTTCCAAAGAGCCAAAGCCAATAGATTGATTTATTTTAGAAAAATATGTTAAAAGCAGGCATTCCGTCTCATAATTGTTAGGCAATACGTTTTTCCTAGACAAATTATCTCTACAATTTTTTTTAACCTATATTCCATCAGCAGACGAGGCGATTGAAGATAATGAGGCATGCAGTTCCCCGCACGAATGCACAAGGCCCCAACAACCACAGGAACCACCACGATCCTCTCACGTCGCCGGCCGTAAATAAATACAACACACGTAGGAAGGCAGTAAGGTGAGAGGAATACGTATCTGAGTGATAATTTTTCATTTGCGTGAACACTTGACGTGAATTATTGCTCAAGTACTTGAGTTAACTGCATCGACATTAACGTCAAACAAAATGTGAAGGAAACTAGACATAAATCAATAACTCAGAAGGTCTTTAGTTACTTTACATTCCTTTAAAGCAACAGTAAAACGAAAGCTTAATATGGCAAATTCGGATATAAAATGCAAAACACTGAATTGTTTCGTATTATAAAAAAAAACTCGCCCATTTTTTTTCCAATGACTATAACTTACGGATAAATAATCTAAAGGGTTATTATTATTTCTACCACCAATGAATATAGAACTCCCATACCTTATATTCTCCGTCTTCATTGGTTTCTGTACATCCTCTCCCGTTGGCGAGCGCTTTCGGACGACACTGTCCATCTTCTGGCCGAATACATACGTTCACTGTCACGGTCCGTATTCAACTGTGTTTTTCTGTGTGTTAGTTGTGTCAGGTAGCTGTAGAGGTCACTTTTGTCGGCGATCAGGTCTGTCGCATGTGCGAGTTATGAGGGTCATCGTCCATTATTCCAGGTATAAGTTGAGGTAGGGATTAGTTGTAATCCCCTTTGTTGAGGTGTTCTAAGTGTTTCGAAAGTTTTTGTAAATGTATTTGTTTGCCTATGGATTATGCTGTCTTCTGTCTTTTTGCGTTGTTGCTGGTTTGTGCGTCGTCTGTTCGTTTGCGTTTGTGTGTTTGTTTTAGTAATAATAGCGGTCTAAATATTGTGTCAGATTGTGTGTTAAGTTGTTCGTTAATTATGTTCTTGTCAGCTGTCCTTGTTTTGTAGATTTCCATATTTTCTAACACAAACCAGCAACAACGCAAAAAGACAGAAGACAGCATAATCCATAGGCAAACAAATACATTTACAAAAACTTTCGAAACACTTAGAACACCTCAACAAAGAGGATTACAACTAATCCCTACCTCAACTTTTACCTGGAATAATGGACGATGACCCTCATAACTCACACATGCGACAGACCTGATCGCCGACAAAAGTGACCTCTACAGCTACCTGACACAACTAACACACAGAAAAACACAGTTGAATACGGACCGTGACAGTGAACGTATGTAACTTACGGACTTGGGAGTAAGGTTTTCGCAAATTTACCACAGACCCTAATTTATTTCACATTGGAAAGTTTTGAATTTCACTTGCTACTTTTCAATAACAGTGATACTGTGATGGTATAGCGGTGAACCGCTAGATAGTTGAGCTCAGACTCAATGAAAACCAAATACGATTTAACTAAATGCCCAAACAAAATTTTAGACTAAAACTGGGGATTGAGTTGGGAGGAGTAAGCATGTCCGATGGGTGCGGTGGGTACTGACTCAGGTCGGACGGCGTGGGCTGGCCCGACCCTCGCAACAGGCAGTCGGCTTGGCTACATATCCAGATTTCACCTCCGTAAATGCTAATCGCATGTGGCGCCCTCTGCAGAGAGTGTAAGTGCTTTAAATAATGTACTAGCTTAAGAGATAGGGAAAAGAAATTTCCTGCCAAGGCGATAGATATAGCAAACATGTCTATTCCCATGCAGATTAAAGGACGAGATACCTCTGAAAAATAGTGGCACTAATACTGATTCACAATAAAATGAATACTAAAGTCGAGATCCTGCTTATATATAGACTTTTCTGTGATTCTGTATATGTTTGTGTGAAAATTTCGGGTATTAGCAAGTTCAGGACTAAGAATGCTTTGAGCAGCTTGTACTATTAAACTGTATTTCATTGTTTGCCAAGTTGTAACAAATCATAAAACATAAATACATAGAATAGCAATATACAAATATATTATAAATTTAAAAAGACAAACTCTTAAAGAGTTTTCCATCAAGGAGAAAGTTGTTAGCCACTTCACGCTCTAAAAGATTAGCCTAACAATGATTTGGGATTGCTAAACTGTATCAATGTTTTTTATTTTTATTAAAGTAAATTCTAAAATTGACAAGGGAAAAATTCTCAATTACTTAATCATATTGCCCTTACCTCCAGGAGCAAATACATGAACACCAAAACTTACCTTCGTTTCAGAATATACTTATTAATAATAAATATTAAAAAAGAATATATTATATAATTATTATAATATTATAACTTGTTGATATGCCAAAAAAGAAAAAAAAAATTATTTTAATTGGAAAGTAACAAAGGGAAAAAAAAAACATAAGAACAGAGAAAGAAGGCAAATGCTAAGTAGTCTATAACTGTAGACAAATAAGCGTATTGACGCAATTAGCACAAAATAAATGTCTACTTTAGTGTACAGACATAATTAAATTAAGTGGGGAAAAAGATACATAATAAAATTAAAAAAAAAAAATTTGCAGGAAGCTTGAGTTATTTTCTTCACCCTAATTGAATATTCATAATTATCGTTGAGTAAATGTTTACAAAAGGACAAAGAGTAAAACTTACCTAACAAGGCGATATATAGCCATGAATAAAAAAAAGGAATTTATAAAAATAAACCCTCAATGAGCTGAAATCAAAATAAAAAAATAAAGCAGAATGGTGGCGCTGCACCTTGTAAGGGGATGGGCACAGATTATTTTGTATTATTTTTTCCAGCTTCCGAGGCACGAAGGTCGCAGATCGGAGGAACAGGACGGCACAGTGGGAGATGGGCAAATGTAATCCCAAACCCGTTTTCAAAGCGAGCCGGAAATTGGATGTTTACTAGTGGGGTAGTTCGTGGGGGAGTGGATCCAAAATGGGAGGGGTTGTTGGAGCACATTTGACAGTTAATTTTGGAGCTCCTTTTCCGGAGGCAATCTCTCATCAGCTTACTCTAAAATCATAATACTTCCATCTGCAGACCTTAAAATCCTCACATTACGATAAACATACATCTACTTTTCTCACATATTGATTTAAATTGTATTTTGGAATTAAAAATGGATTTATTTTGATAGAAGTTTTGTGAAAGAAAATATAAAAGAAATGAGCAAAAAAAAAATAAAAAAAAAATAAAACCATACAGGTATCATCCATATTTATTAAATCTGAAGGAATTTTCATCTTTTATTGAAAAAGATTGCGTCATGCGTATATTTCCCATGTTTCCAACTGAAGATTTCCCATGTTTCATTAAGAGGAACAAAAAAATGATAATAAATTATATCTTACAAACCGTAGGGAGAAATGAGAAGAATGTTAAATCGGGTCTATACTGTACTATGCTCTATAGTATACTATGCAAATATGGCTATATATGCTCTTTATATTGAGTACCCTTGAAGCTTGGGGTAATGCTTATGGATAGTTATATTCGTAAATATCTTCTTTAATAAGCGATATTTCTTAATTGTAAAAAAAATTATCCTGATTCAAATTATAACGATCTCTACCTTCCCTGTCACTTGATTTCAACCAAAAATGGATTTACTTGACTTTTGACAATAAGAGGCCTGAATGCCGGATTTAGTTTTTTATTCTAAAAGAAATAGGGCCCTCTTGGCCCTCTTTAAAAATTACCTCGAGCGCTTTTTATTTAATGTAAATGCAAGAAATATACAATTTGCATTTTAATTTTACAATGTTTTGCTTATAGATAATAGAAAAATATACATAAGATATTACGATTTCAAATTTGTATTTACCTCTAAATACCTCCACGAATTTGAACCATTAAATAACTACTTCAACGGTTTGCAAAAAGAAGCTTAAAAATTCGATTTCATTTCATTATTTTAAAATTATATACATTATACATATACTAATATCAAAGGTATATATACATATACAATTTTTACCAAGCTATATTTTTAGTTATTCCAATTTAGGACCGGTGAAGATAATTTTTCAAAAGTTTATTTTGCCAACGTAGATAGCTTGCTACCACTTGCTAAAACTTAATAAAGTACATAAATATTAATTTTGTTGTGGTATATTATCCCACTTAATTTTTAAACAATTAATGCGAGGGAATAGAATAAAAAAATCTATCTGTCCCAGCCAGGACTCGAACCTGGATCTCCTGCTTTCCGGGCACGAATGCAAACCATTACACCACTGGGTCAAACTAGATAACTTTCTCTTAAATTATTTAAAATTCGCGTGGGATAATATACCACAACAAAATTAATATTTGTAAATGAAAATAAAAAGTAAATAACGAGAGGCGATTAAAAGCTAGAAAATGTCAGCTCCTTCCAGCATTAGACGATGTATTCGTCTTTCTCGGGAGCTTCGACTCTCGCTAGTATGCTGGATTAATTAATTAATTTAATAAGTTACTAGCTCCTCCCGGTGGTGTAATGGTTAGCATTCGTGCCCGGATAGCAGGAGATCACGGTTCGAGTCCTGGCCGGGGCAGATAGATTTTTTATTCAATTCCCTCTCATTAATTGTTTAAAATAGTACAGTGTGTGCCTTATCCTGCGAATTCCCACTTAGTACAGGTAAAGCATATCTGAATATGCAGCAGTGATTAACAGCACAATCATATATGTGCACTATATTTTTATTATTCACATGATCAGAGGTATACCTTTATATCCCAACTAAATATGTCTGGGACAAATGTAAGATAATCATTCTAACAAAATGTATAATAACGAATTAATAAACGTTAATTTATAATACTCTGATTGTAGATTTTTCGGTTGTCTTACGTCACGAACATTTAAACGAACAATTCTATTTAGAAAATATGAAAGGATCAAATCTATTGTAAATACCTGGAGTATTTGCTTAGCGCCATAGACTTCTTTAACTTAGTAAAAAAAAAAAGGTAATAAAGGCAAGGCCTCAAGACTAATTAAAGCCAACACGAAGGCTAACAATGTGATATTTAATTTTTTTAATAGCGCAAAAAAAGTATGTATACGAGATAAAAAGTGTGAAATTTATTTCCCTGGCATTACTTTGTTATTGTATGTACAAGTCTTTAAAAAAAAAAATGTATTAATAGTCTTCTTTCGGGCTTTACCATGTAGAAAGTTGAATCANTTTTCACGGACCATTTTACACCTTAATTACCTCACTAGTGAAATATAAAATAAACTTACTATGAAACATAGCAGTAAAATACAGTACTCATATTACTCTTCAATCATTAGCAAGACTTATTTTCCTTCTTTTAAATTGGAACAAATAGCCCGAACTAATTGGTTTCCATTAAATGTGTGAGAAATTGCTGCTGTCCAATCAAAGGACTATTTCAGGTCAGAAAATAGTCGTATTAGCCAGTGCAATATATGACTCGAGGGTTTTGAATTGAATGAGAAGGTTTACTTACTGCACCATTTACCAATGGCAGAAGTATGTTCAGAGAGAGAAGTTCTTTCCACATGAAATTCATCTTTCTCTCTTACATCGTTCTTTTCACTTGTTATGGACCAGACCTCTAATTGCAGGCCTAATATACAGTATAATACTGGATCACTAAAGTTGTACAGAGTAGGGAACAGTTTTCCATAAGAACGTTTTCTCGCTACATCTTAGCAGGGCGCCAGTGTGGCTCATAGGATCCGTTCGGGTCTCACAATCCTGGCTACGGGTTCGAATCCCGCCCAGGGCAAACTTTTACTCAAAGTAAAAGCTTTTCATGAGCCATGGATGTTTAGAATAGGAAGGCAGCCTGTAGATAGCCCTCCCTTCATGACCAAGTGGTTGAATAGGAGGCTAACAAAAAATAAAAAAATATCTTAGAAGTGTTGTTCGCCGTAAGAATTCACATACAAATGAGCCCTCTACCATTTCATTCGACTTTCGATCGTCTTTCACTGAATGAATAATTCAGAGCCTTCCAATTAAACGAAGGTCCTTGTAATTATCTTACCAAAACCAAAACGCGTTTCATTTCCATAATTATTAGCCACCATGAATGCCCCATCCCTTGTTAAATGTTTAATGAGGGTTGTAACTGCTTTTAGCAGCGATTGAATGCTTATGTACTATTATTGAATTAGGTAGAATAACTTATAAACCAGTTATGTTCGCATATATATTGGCTTCAAGAACAAATTTATTGGATTATCTGTTTGTTCTTGCTCTTATGGCAGATAAGAAAATTTATTTCCAAATATTCAATCAGGAAAATATATATTAAGTTGAAAAACATACTTCTGCGTTACGCATAAATAATTTATTTATTTATTTTATTTATTTATTTTTATTTTTGAAAATTTTGTGATTTTCTATATTTAACTTCGTTGAGTTCAATTGAAGAGATAAATCATTTAATTTCCAAACATTTAAATAATTAGCTAACTTCCCTATGGAAACAGTAATTTCCTAATTGAAAAAGAAGGAGCAGATAGTCCACATATAGACCCGATACATAGGAAGATTTCAACAAAATAGTCTTATATTAGACGAAGTATTTCAATAAGTAAATAGTATAGCCGCCGTACAATTTAAATATGGTATAATAAAATGACTACTTGAAGAGAGAGGTTTGAGGAACTTCTTATATAGTACCACAAAGTATGAATTAAAAATTCCACTTTTTTGTCGCTTGCAAAAGACCATTGTACTTCCTCTTGCATTATATAACTATATGATTTGATTTAGGTCATCACTTTAAAATTAACTCAACTAATTACTCAGCTCCAAATCATAAAAAGTGCCTTTGACTCTCTTTCCACTTCGTATGTATGCTGATAAATCTATTTTATTTATTAGTACTTACTTTGCATTAGTACAAATTTGGAATTATTTAATTAACTTTATTAGTTTATTTAAATTAGATTATTGATGCAGCAGTTGAAAATTCCTCATTGTCGGTAATTTATTATTAATTCAAATCATTCGAGCTTCCAAAACTAATACTAATTGCATATTAAATACTAATTAAGAAAACGTATATAGAATATAATTTTGCTTCGTCCTATACACGTTTAATTGATTTTTATTGGTTGGTTAGAGACAAGATAATTAGAAATGTAATTAATGTCTCTTTATACTCTAAAGACAAGTAATTAATTACATAAGATAAGTTACTCAGGTGTATTTTCTCTGAGCCTTGTATTCCTCTCGCAACTTGTAGGAACAAATTACTAGTACTGATAACGGATTGGGAATTTTTCAAAAAGAGTAAAAGAAGAACTCTGTTCACAACTGGTTTTATAAGAGAGTCTCGTGAAAGTAACTTCATTAGAGTGAAATTTTACTGTTCTGTGATACCAAAAAAAAATTAAGAAAAAAACAAAGATATTATATTGTAATTTTATTTGTTTTAGCGCTAACTTTTTAAACTTTATTATTAATTACTTTCTACATGTTTTGTATCCAGTAATGTGCTGGTTAGTATTCACAGTATAAATTAATCATAATATATTGGTCAACCCAATCGTTATTAAACGAAAAATTATATATAACAGGTTTAAATTTTCAGAATCTTTATAACAACATTATATAATTTATTAATGAAATTTTATATAACTCGTTTCATTTTAAAGATAAGGGAAATGTGAGAGAGTAAAAGTGTTCGAAATAGAAGAATACACATTTGTTGTAGTAAATTTTTAGATCATACATAAAAACAATAACGGAGTTAATAATGATTTTATTTGTTAATGCTATACTAAACTACTTATAGTAATTNTTGTTTTTCTCAAAAATAGACATTAAAGGTTATCCACTGATGAATAAAACTTTAAGTTCAAAGGAGATAAATTAAAATTTTTATTATTAAAATTTTCTTTTAAAGAAACTGAAAGTCTACTATTTTTGAATAAATTGTAAACCGGGTTCATTATTAACAATCTTCTGTACTATGTATATTTGAAGTTAGTACCAAGTGTACTTTCTCTAGTGAACCCTGGATCGGGAATAAATACATCCTTACATGTATTTTCCTCAAAGGCCTATATGACCTGTTGTGGAACTATTTTTTTTTTTTTGCACACAAAAAAATGGGAAACTAAATTTGTTCTGTACTTCCAAATCTTTGTGGTTGGGGGGAGCAAAGGAACAAACAAAAAATTTAAACATATAAGGACCCTTAACTAAAAACTATATTGGAGAATAACACATATCAAGCAGTCACTAAAACATAACTTACTAACGATGAGAGCTCAAATAATTTTTTACTTCGTCAAACTTGAGCATTAAATTTTTATTTTTTTAGAAGCATAATGAAAGGAATTAATTTCATGATATTTTATGCTACATCACATTCTATTACAAGAGTATAAAAGGAGCTTGTTATGGCCGAGTACGAACATTAATCTATACAGAGATATATACTGTAAAGTAACTAATCTTATCAGAAAAAGGGAGAATTGATCCAGTCTAAATAAATAAAAAAAAGGATGGACTGCCATGACATATAGGAGAAATAAAAAAAAGCTTATGACAAAGAGTACAGCTTATGAGTGGGGCGATGTGGAACGAAGAGGCATGAATATCAAATATCGTGGGCGACCAGTGGAGTGGTCCCAGCTTTTCGGCTTTTCTTTTTTCTTTGCTTAATTTTTCTTGCAATGTTTATATTTCTTATATTATATGCTAATATTTTTTCGTTCAATATTTTAGTTTATTTTTTTTTAATAATAATTTATGGTAGAGAGGGAGGGATTATTTTGGACTAATGTCAAACTACGGAGATATATTATATAGGCTATCGTACAGATTGCTTACAATAATTATAGTAGCTCTAATGTATTCATAGTGAATATATTAGAACAAGCGAGTGACAGTATACCAACTGGGCTGTAAGCCAAGAAGAATTCTTAGCGCTCTACATATGTATGGCAATATGTATACACCTTTCGTCGAGCTGTCCTGTCATAATTTTCAAAGCCCTTACACTAGCTAGTACCAAGTAACATAAGCTTACGAAATGATAAGGTAGCGATGACATCACCATGAAGGTATCATTACATCATAAGCAATAGTGGAAATAAACAATTGTTTCTTCAACTTTATGAAATTTTCGTTATCCATTGGCGGTATATTAAGGAGTACTACTAACGAGCTATTTTAAGGCGGTGTAAAATTGTCAAAGCCACAAAAAGAGTTTGGGTAACTTCTTTAATACTAAACCTAATTGTTTATTACACTTGTTTTTCAGTTATTAAATTTCAATTTTTTGAAGAAGAATTTTTTTTTTTACATTTGTTGCTAAAAGTCGAAACAGTTTTATAAAATTATTAGTAATTACTAGTAAGCGCCTAACGGCTGGGTTATCAGCACACAACGATAGTAAGTCGAATTATATAAAGTACTATTCTTTTATTGAAGAATATATANGGTTATTATAACTACCAATGAATATAGAACTATCATTCCTTTTGTAATCCGTCTTCATTGGTTTCTGCAAACCATCTTTTGTTGGCGAGCGCTTTTGGACATTATCCATCCTCTAGGCCGAATACATGTGTTCACTGTCACTGTCTGTATTCAACTACGTTTGTATTCTTCAAGAATAATCAAGATTATCTCTCATTAAATTAGAGGAATTTCCTGTCTCCCTTCCGAGAGAAAACATATTTTTTTTAATAAGATATTGGAATCTTATCATTCTTAACTCTTAAGATATATAAAATTAAATTATATTCAGGTAGAATGGAAATGTTCAGTAGAGGGGACTCCAGCTTTTCAAAAAGCTGTCATACGTATATTGTTATTATTTAGGCTTTGAAAGTGTCAGCATAGTATTAAATTAATGTTATTAAATAAATTCACTTTCCTTAAAGTTTTAAATTTTGCCTAATGAACATTATGCCTAAATATAATAAAAGCCCAATTTATTTATTCGGAAAATGCAGCTACAACAAAAAATCCGCCTTTCAAAAGCTGTGCAAACTAAGCGAATTCCTCATTGGTTGTACATATCATGTACAATATATCTTTTATTAAAATTCAGCCTAAAATTTCATTGCTATAAACTAAATATTGCACCCGCAAAAAAACAACAACTACTTCTACTCGATATTTCAGGTTATCCACTGCTATTCTTTAAATTCGCCCAACAACGAACTCAACCATTCTTTTTACATTTAAAAGGGATTTAAAAAAAAAAATAAAAACATCTTAAGAATAACCTCAATAGCTTCACTCCTTCGCAACTCGCTGAAAGTTGTTTTAACTATACATTTCTAAGATAATATGGTTTTGTAGGATTTAAGAAACAGAAGCACTTACTCTATTCACTTAGAGAATATTTTATCATGCTAACTGTAGAGTGAACATCACACATTATGTTAACTTTCATGTAATCCTAAGTGATTAGAATTACAGTTAGTTTCAGAAGAACTAGAAAAGGTTAACCATCTCTAGTTAGGGAGAAAGTGTAAGGCATGCGGGGAACTCGTGCTATAATGCACAGATATTACAGAGCAAGATATGCTGGTCAGCTTATCTCGTCCAAGAGATCTGCTCTAAGCGAGGCTGAAGGCTGTTGCGGTTCGGGAACTCATTTTTGAGCCGGTGTGCCAGTGACAGACGGGCTGAGGGACATCCATCCTGAAGGAGAGAGAGAGCAAGCCACTCCTCGTTAGCCGGCTCCTGATCTATGGCCGTACTTAATCTCATCGCAATGATCATTTTTCAAGAGCCTCTGTGAGCCAACGACTGTTTTGTGTCATCAGGACACGGCCTGGAGCTCGGCATGTGTCTATCAGCGGAACTCTCCTTCTTGTTTGAGCCGCTGTCACGACAGGCCTGAGCCCGATGGTCTCTTCTCTTAATCCACCTGTTTGACGCGACCCTCTGTGCTCTTATTCAGTGTTTTGGTAGTATTCAAGTAGGAATTCCAGTTTCAGCATCAATTGAGCTGGGAGAAGACCAGAAAATTTATCAGTTGTTAACTCGTTTCGCATTTTTGTTTATTTTCAGCCCTTTCACTTTCTTTTACTGAATCAATTAATTAAGCGTACTCGAACTCAATCCTAGGATGTTCCTTTGTTTTTCTCAAAAATAGACATTAAAGGTTATCCACTGATGAATAAAACTTTAAGTTCAAAGGAGAGTTTTTTTGACCGTAGAAATTATTCTGAGATGATTTTAGTTGGGGTTCGGTCAAGGTAGATCCAAAAAACACAATTATATGCAATTATATTATTGCAATTCCCTATTATATTAATTTCAATTATTATTGTATTCTCATGACATTGTATTTCTACAGCCCTGAAGATGGCTTACAATGTAAGCCAAAACGTTGGCAGATAATCCTTTATTAAAAAATACATTTTTTTAAATTTGTGTTTATTGGAACTACTCTGACCGAACCCCAACTAAAATCATCTCAGAATAAAACTTTAAGGGTTTTAAAGAATCTTCGAAATATACATACACTGATTTTAACACTACACTATTCTCAGCCTCTAAATTTAATTTTAGATCGAATTAATTGACTTCCTTTAGATTAAATTTACTTTACTCATTTTATATATTAGGAGTTAAAATAATAGAGCCTCGCCATTACAGCAAGCAAAAATAAAATAGTTTTAAGAATCATTTACACAACTGTATGGTGACCACATTTTCTTTTCACACTCAAAGTAGAAATCATAATTTGCTCGAGCAAATAGTCTAAGGCGTTAGGGGAAAGCTCAAGATTTCAGACGGACATCGATAATGAAGTAGCAATTACTATTTAAGTACTATTATTTACATATAAAATAAACGAATTTATATATATATANTAAAACTTTTTTGATAAAAGCCTCGACAGGTTGAAACCCAAATACATACTTTCCGTAAGCTGAGGCAATGGTATTTTTAATTTTTTTTTACAGTTAGTTTAAAAACCTTATATTACAACATCTTGCTCTTATTAGTACTTGTAAAAATGTTGGATTGGTTTTCATTTATTAGGATATCTTCTGTGTTTGTGCAACATATTGGGCTTTTATCTTTTAACAAAATTGATATTTTTGTACTCCTACTTAATAAAAACTAAAGGAATTTATTAATGATTAGAGCAAAACCTAAAAATTAATTTTAGTGAAAAAAGGAAGGATTAAAGCAAGTAAGGCATTTGTATTAGCCATTCTTATAAGTTAAGGTGGGGGAGATTCAATTAATTCATAATAAATCCACATATAAGTTATTTTTTACTTTACTATTCTGATAAAATTAGGAAAGTGAAAAGACAACAATATTTCACATAAAAATTGGGTGGTTTTTAAGTGTTCATTTATTCTATTGATTGAAGCTCTCTAAAAGAAACTCATAGCTGTAAAATATGCACTTTTACTTTAAAGTATCAATATTAGCTACTACTCTGCTATGGAAAAACTTATCCACAAGTAAAAAATTCCATTCCACTCACAGAAACAAACACAAACACTTACATATATAAATATCTGAAAATTTGATTTTATATGGGCTAATAATGTTAGCTGTCGTTACTAATAATACTAATAATTTGAGTTAGTTTTTATTTTGCGAAGACTTCTATTAAAATTTTCCATTTTTCTTTGATATTAGATACTTTTCTGTACTTATTCTAATTAATTATTCTTAATTATTTTTATACTTTCTAGTTAATTCTACAGGACGAGAAGGTTTATATGTTTTGAAAGAGTTTGTTTATTTATCAATTAGAAGAGTTTTCAGGCATCATACCCCTTGTCTAGGAGAAATCATGATGAAGATGCGGAATTGCCGCTCAGGAAGGGGAGAGAAGAGTTTGACCAGCTTGAAAGAAATCATCCTACATGAAATTAAGTTGGTATGCATTCCAAGGTATACATTTTAAACGGCAACATCAAGTCCATTCTGATGTAAGGATATGAAAACTGGAAAGTCAATAAGTCCAGAGCGGTTATATCCAAATGGCGAAAGGTTACAGGTTAGCCAATGTCTATAGAGAATACTTCGTGTCAACAACAACTGGAGAAAATTTGCATAAGGTGGATTTTCTTAGCGCCACTAAGAAAGTGTGGTCCGACGTTTCCAAAACTGCGCTCACCTGGAATCCTCAAGACCAGGAAAGAAGAAAACGACCACAAAAGTCTTGGAGGACTAACGTTATCAGAATCTCCAATATATCGGGGAAAACTGGGTGAAGTTGCTGCAACGGCCAGGAGATACTGAAGAACCACAGTAGAGGACCTACACTTCACCTAGGCCAACGGAGATAGGTAAGTAAATAAAGTAAAAATACTGTACACCTACAATAATTCTATATGAAAAGAACATATAGATTTCACATATTCGTACACTCTGAATGGAGTGTTTCATATTACCTGTCTTTCACTATTAGGAAAATAAAAGGCGTTATGGATTTCAAAGTGTATAATTTTAACCTCTTATCGCTATGAATTTTCTTAGTAAAATGGCTAGCAGTACAATTACAAAATTAAGAATTAGTTTTGACCAATAACTGACCTTTAAAGACTCTTACGTTACATCAACTTTTGATTATACTAATAACAACGATGATAAATTTTAGTCTCTCTCTAACCCTCCGCCCATTTAGCAAACCCGATTTTAACCAAAAATTATTACTTCTAAGATATTCCAATGAAAAGCCTAAATAGCGACTTTGGTTTTTATAGATTAAGAATAAGACGACGTATATTAATATATACGCATATTTTAAAAAGATAATATATATTCAGCATAGTATTAAATTAATGTTAT
>KZ806879.1:1116015-1131401 GCA_000696205.2 Oncopeltus fasciatus
ATATATAATGTTTTCCTCAATTAGTCATTAAAGTAAGTTTATCTAATTCACAATAAAGGTTATGTGAAAAATAATATATTACCGAAAATTTTTCAAGAAAATAAAAGCAGGGAAAGAAGTTATCTTAATAGGATTTAAACAAAATAATGATTTTTCTTAACTTTTAATGAATGGATGTACAAATTTTTAATGCTTTAGTTTAACGCATATTTTCTTTTACCTCCTATGCAACCTCTGGGGTGGGGCTGTATGGAGGTAACGGCCCTTTTCTAAAACCCATGAAACTAAAAGTATTTATTTTTCAACAAAATGAAAAATTTTCTGCTGAGGGTAAGGCTCGAACCCACAGCAAACCGGCTTAAGAGTTCCACATGGTTTCCTTGGGCTAAGCCAATATCCCTAACAATGTATTATAACTAACTTCCATTGATATTTAATGAAGGGAGACGGATCCTTTAGATAAGGACGTAAAAAAAAAAAAATGTTTCAAGCATTATCATATGTTTAAAAGTTAGTTATAATTTATTCAAATTCTACTATTACAAATAATACAATTACTTTATCTTACTCCTCATTGTCCTTTATTGGTGTATTGGTTATTTTTCTTAAAAAATTGCCAAGGACGACCAAACCCGTCACGACTTCCTGCTAGTATATAAATAGAAGTAACGGAAGGTTTTTTGTTTTTTTTCTTTTTTCATTATTATTATTACTATTATCACGTTGCATAATACAAAATAATAAGTTTTCATATTTCAAATTCACTACCATACGCAGGAAAATAAATTTATGAGGCCTGCTAAGCGCATTCTATTCGAATGTAAGGATTTGCACATTTATGTGAACAATTTACATTAAAATATAGATATTATTTAGAGTTAGATTCTAAATGGGGTATATTAAGCAATGAGTTCCAATGGGAGCGGGACATAATACACCCATTAAAGTAGAATATTATTCATGGATTCAGGTGTAAGACAGTTATGCTCGCTTTCATCACAGCTCAATTCTAATTCAACAATCTGAAATGCCGATACAGACGTGAAGGCTGCCTGTATTACACAGGCCATTTTTCATTCAGCTGCCCCCCCACTTCGTACTCAATGTAATGCGGGTCTGTAAGTATATGCCCCTGGCTCGGAGCACCAATGGCGCGGCATTAATTAGCATTTCACTTTAAGCTGAGGGCGGTTTCAGAAGTTTTCCCCTCAAATAAAGGAGCAATTTATGATGGCCACTTCACTTTGTCACTGCTATATATATATGTGAACATAAAAAATGCGCCTTGAAAGAGTAGAGTGGACTAAGCAGATTTCCTGAGTTCCATTATAGATATACATATATAGAGTGAATGATAATTTGACATTCAAGATGGAGTGTGAACTGAAGGTCAAAGCTAAGATAGCCTAAGGCTGGCTCAAGATCCTAGGATTCAGAAAGTGAAGGAAACGTTTAAAACTCAGAGTTAAATCCTTATTTTTTTTATAACCTTTATTTACATTCTGTTAAAAATAAATAAAAACATTTTGTAATTTGATTAAAATGAATTGTTTTTTTAAATGACATTAATGAAATTCACATGAGGAGAGAAGGCGACCAGTGACACCACTCTCAAAATTATAAATATTAGAATTCTAAATATTACCAACCAAGGGTAGGTTATAGGCGGAAAACTAATGTTTTCCCAACAAAATAAATAGTTAACGGAAATAAATATAAAGCCTGTTAAAAATACTATCTCAGTGATTTAAATGCTAACAAGACACAGGAGGATTCAGCCCCCAATCAAGGATCATAAGAGGAATTTTATAGGCAGATAAAAATTTACTGCTTTGCTCTTATCGATAGTTCCAACAAACAAACACCAAAAACAAACTTCCACCAGTTACTTTGACCAGTGACACCACTCTCAAAATTATAATTATAAATATCAGACTTCTAAATATAAATTCTAATTATAAATATTAAAATTCTAAATATAAAGTCTAATTATTTCTTCGTAGAAATGTTGAGAACCTAAACTTTGAAAAATTAATTTTTGACCTAAAATGCCCTAAAGTTTTTCATAACAGTAATAAAAAACATATTCTTATCTTCCTATAAACCCTCCAACATCTGATTTCACTAAAAATGAATTAATTTGATAGCTTATGGTTTAACAATTTTACTTCTACATTTTATAAATAAGAAAAGCCTCAAAGATTTATTTTGAAATATTTTTCTTAATATGTAACTCAGACACAGACTCCATCTATGCCCCAACCCCCAACATCATGACCACCTCACACATCTTATTTCCCACCGCTAATTCAGAACTACAATATATGAGTAAACTTTTTACACCCTTTCTGCCCAAACTTTGATCTCTTATTACTCTTTTATACAAGCCCTAACAGTAGTACTTGGCAGACCACTTGCAACACATCCTAATTATTGTTGAATTCGAAATTATTTCTTAAGGATCGGATTACAGGTGTTTCATAAAGTTTAAAGTTTCTGTAAGAAATATTTACAGTTAAAAATTTGAGGTTTCAGTGGAAAAATAATAAAATCAAAATTAAATTAAGTTAAAATGGAGGATTATTCCTAATAAATTCCCGAGATGAGATATTGTCTGAAAGAGACTGAGCTGGAAAAGCCGAGGTACACGGCCCTCCTCCCCTTATAAGGGGCGATGTCTGCCCACAGCATTAGGGAGCCTTATGTAACGCCGTTCCAAGCAGGACTTACACTTACTTAGAGTTTGAATTAGCTGTCTTCAAGCTTACTTTAAGTCTGCAGTAAATGATCGTAGGCTTCTAGTATCTACTACTCAGCTTTCGTATTAGCAGTCTTTAGGTTTACTTTGAGTTTATATTTACAGCCAAGAAGCTTATTGAGGCCATGTAGGTGTGTAGTAGCTATCTTCTAGCTTACTTAGTATCAGTAGGGCTGTAGTACCTATCTTCAGGCTTCCTTGGAATCTTCAGGTCTGTAGTATCTATCTTCAGGCTTCCTTGGAATCTGCAGGTCTGTAGTACCTATCTTCATGCTAACATAGGAACTTCAGGTTTGCAGTACCTATCTTTATCAGGCTTAATAATGATCTACAGGTCTGTAGTACCTATCTTCATGCTAACATAGGAACTTCAGGTTTGCAGTACCTATCTTTATCAGGCTTAATAATGATCTACAGGTCTGTAGTACCTATATTTATGAGGCTTAATAATGATCCAGGGGTCAGTAATACCTATCTTCAGGCTTATTTAAGATCTAAAGGTCTGCATTACCTATCTTCAGGATGACTTAGGGAGAAGCAAGGCTTTGGCTCACAAATCATGGATAGTAACATGTTGCGGAAAATTAATTATTCAATGAAATAATATCTTAATCCGACGCAATGAATCTCAATAAATAAAACCTTATAAGTCCCTAAGTTGTTTATCATAAATTTACTTATACTCAATACTATCTAAAAGTAATCAGTTGAAAATACTTAGAAACATAATAGGGAATATGATATTGAGCTCTGAGGAGAACAGAAATTTTCCAACATGAGCAGCATAAAAACTTCACATTCTATGAAACGAAAATTCTATGGGTAATAGTTTTCGTTCCTGCGATTTAGAACAATTATTTTCACTACATTTTGACATGCCTACAAACATCTTCGCCAACAGATTTCTCTTTTTAGATTCTTGCCTCTTTCATGAACAACGATATAAAAATTTTTGAACTGAAGAAATAAAAGCTTCAAGTTCAAAAATCGTATTGCTTCGATGGCATTTATAAAACAAAAAAACGGAAGAACGTTCGTTAACGTGTTATTATTATAAATAATACTTCAATAGTATAAAAAATGTATTCATTACTTATTTATTTTCACTCACATATATGAGGTATACATTACATTATAAACTTTTTTGCTCAAAGCATATTTCATACTCCAATTATCGATATATGGAATTTTAAATACACTACATAAATGTATAAAAACTTAGGGAGGAGGGGTCGTAAACTAATAAAGAAATAAGGAAATACCATTTTTTTATTGAAGAACTTGAAGAATTAACAGTTGATTTTCGTAATAATTTTTAAGAAAAATGCAGGAAGTCATTTGTACTAAAACCGTCACCTGTTACGCACTACAATCCCACACAATTCTATTCAAACGGAAAAAAAAAATAAAAGAATTTGTTGTAGAGGTAAATTTAATGTTACCAGAAAACCTTGAAGACCAAACTAAAAAGAAAAATCTTTCAAATTAATGGAAGTTGCTAAAAGCCACAGCAAAACATCGTAACACACAGATTTACGCTTTCCATAAGAATCTTGACTCATTCAGCTAAAAGCCTTGAATGGTATAACACAACAAGAAAAAAAATTAGCATACACAATATCATATAAAGTAATGGAAATGTACCCGCTTCATAACTAATTTACTAACGCCCATTTACTGTTTTTTTGCTTTTTTCTACTGCTTTAATCTAGATTTGAAATCTTGAATTATCTTATTTTTTTCTCCCTGAGCTCTCATTTTCATTCAAGAAAAGATTCCCCAGGCCAGTATTATTCGCAGGTTTACACCCACGCCGGGCTTGATTAGCATCTCCGGTAACACAGGATCCTTTATAGGTCAGACGGGGGTGTGTTACGAGCCGCGCAATTCCCTACGCAAATTTTTCGAAAGTCTTTCACGAAAATTGCCGTCAGGAGGCGGACGGAGAGAGAGAGAGAGGCGGCCGTGAACGATTTTTCAGAACGATACCTACACATTTTTCGTTCCCTTTCAGCAGCAACAGCGATCATATCGAAAAATTCCTGATTATGTTCCCAGTTCAAGGCTCTGAAACGTAATAAAATGTTTCGCACAGTTAATAACTGACCTCAAACTGATTGAGCTTCAATGACGCCTAAGTTTCCAGGTTCTTTACGGTAATTATGCTGTTTATATTCTCCAAGTGGTTCCTTCTAAGCTCTGGTTGAATTTACCCCAATGCTACAAGGCTATAAGTCGCCCAAAGGAACCAAGCAGCTTTCTGGAAAATGTAGCTTCGAAATATAGAAATATGTTATGTATGAGTAATATGTTTTTAACTATAAGACAAAGGACCCAATAATTCGCTCATTATATTTCTACGAAGAATATAAAGTACTTGAATTTTAATAAACCGGACAATCATCATAATAATAATATAAAGTTAGTGTACAGATGTTACTTCAAGCGTAATCTACAGGTCTTTAGTAACTGTTTATTAACTTGATAACCGGGCAAGACGTATAAATGTGTCAGGCGTAAACAATATTGGGTACGGGTAGAACATATGAATATGTCCTTTAAAATTGTATAATTTTTGAAGACGTATTCACTTCTCTGGGCGTGACGTATTAACATGTCCTAGTGAAACAATACGAGTCCGACACATGTTGCATAATTTGAACGGGAACTCCTCGGTTAACAGGTTAAGGCAACAGTAAATAAGTAGGTAATACTAATAATAAATAAAAACTAAAAGTTATTACTCAATAATTTATTTTCTTATAAAGTTCATTAATCCTGTTTAACATGCATTTTTATAATATTTCAATTTTATTTAATTTATTTTAATTTTATAATGGTTTATAATGTTGGTTTCATAATAGAGAAAAAGTTCTTAAAAAATGTAAGGAATAGAAATTCCTCTTTAAAAAAACGTAGCCCACAGAAAATTTCTCAATAAAATTTGCTCATTGACACACAACTTTAATCACATTGTAAAACAAAGAATTATAATGCAAAGCCCACAACACACTTGTCAACGAAGTTCGCTCCTTGAATTCCAAAATTTAACTAATAGCCAGGAGAAAACTTTAATTTTCAAATTTCATGAAGAAATTTCCGACCTTCTCAACAAACCAATCTCTTTTCAGTATAAGCGTTGGATAAAAAAAAAAAAAATACGGCACCAAGAAATGTTGAACTCAACATGGAACGAAGATAGATATGTGTAATCTGTAAGATTGCTATAGCAGTTTCAAGTTTATAACCCTTAATTTATTAAGTGGATCTCGCTCATGTAAAATTATGCCCATCTTTAGAACAGATGGAACCTATATCAAAAATTTCATCAAAATCTGTTAAGCCCTTTTCGAGAAATTCAGTTTAAGTCGAACAGTGGATAGACATTTTCAGTTTATTTTCTTAGATAATAAAATATTATAAAAGATGTGGGAAAACACTTTACCTCCACGAAATTTTATGTTTTATTAGTACATGTTTTTTTGTTGGGGTTCGGTCAAGGTAGATCCAAAAAATACAATTTCAAAAATGTGTTAGCAGATAATTAAAAATAAAAATAAAAAGTACACATTTTTCACATTTCATAAATTTTCCTAATTTCCAAACCCTACCGTTTGGTTAAGTCATGAACATTTGAACCAGGTGGCAACACGTCTCCTGTTGCCTTCATGATAGGTGGGTGTAGTGAATTTTAACATATTTGTTTGGTTTTTTTTTCCACAGCACTTGATATTACATGACTTTTAGTTAAGTTATCAATTTTATGTAATAGTAATGTAAATCACATATTTTTTTTTCTTATGAAATTGTTTTTCAACAGACCTGAAGACGGCTTACAATGGAAGTCAGCAGAAAATAAAAAAAAATTTTTTTTTTTCAACCTTGACCGAAACCCAACAAATGCTCTACTAATGATTTCCAACTTTCATTTATTACTGTGAGAATACTACACACCGAAACATTTCAAAAATAGTCTAGGTTTAGAATATGACATGAAATATTAAACAAGTCAAAATCTTTTAAATTTTCTTACATAGCTTTCTACATTCATACTCTTGATATCACATTATATTATTGCAATTCTCTATTATATTAATTTCAATTATTATTGTGTTCCCATGACATTGTATTTCTACAGCCCTGATGATGGCTTACAATGTAAGCCGAAACGTTGGCAGATAATCCTTTATTAAAAAAAAATACATTTTTTTTTAAATTTGTGTTTTTTGGATCTACCTTGACCGAACCCCAACTAAAATCATCTAAGAATAATATCTACGGTCAACAAAACTCTCCTTTTGAATATTAAACAAGGTGTTACCAAAAGTGACAATAAAGTTCGCATAAGAAATTGTAGGGTAACCTTGTTCACAGGAAGAATATACAGAATATATTCCTTTGAATTTCTATAATATCCATACATTTTCTTAACACAAACTTGTCAGAAATTATGCTTAAAATGTATGTGAAATGTTTAAAATTAAATAGTAATAGTTGATTTTTTTAAACGGATTCTAGTCTGTCATTTATCTTTCTCTTACATAGTTAATTTACATTTCAATTTATTGAGAATTAGAGAGAACCTGTACCAAGGTCTATCAACCACTGTTCATCATTAGTTACCCATTGGGATAAGGATTCCTTACCAATTGCGGATTCGGATCTATATAAATAATATATTGCAGCCTATGGCCCTAATTTTATTTGTACTAAGTTATATGCCGGGGAAAGGTGAGCAGTGATTATATCCCTGGAGAGTTAAAAGCCAGTGAGGAGCAGAATTATATTGAGAGATTGTTGTGAGCTGAGAGCAGTGAGAGTGCTTGCTGAGCGGTGGATAACGATTTCTCGATTACTTCGCCTGCCTTGAAGAATAAATCAGGAAGCCATCACATAGAGACAGCCTCCTACATCTACAGAAAATTTCCTCAATTTCTTTGATCATTTTTATTTACTTATCCATTTCAAAGAAGCTAAGAAGGTAAATATATCATATAATTCCAAATTGATTATGGTACATACATATACATATATAATAGAATTAGTATAGAAATTTAAAAATTAAATTAGATATAAATGCATTGGCTTTTGTTATATAATGTTAAGAATTTTAAAAGAATACAACAGAAAAAAAAACCGTTGTTAATCTCAGTTAGTTCTCACTATTTCTCCAAAACTTTTAAAATTTCAAAAGTGCCAGTAAACTAATGAATAGATTTATTTTAAATTCACCTTGACACTAACAAGAGAAAAATATGACCAGTAATCAATAATTAATGAAGTAATTTCATCATTATATTATGTATGAAGCAAACCCCAACTAAAATGTCCATACTCTCAATTCTATTTCCAAAATATACAGAATAACTGTTTATTTGGTATTATTATGCTTATTTCAAATAAGGTTAATTTGATAACCTTGTAAAAGCATGGGAGATACTATGCAAATGCAATTGATACAAATTGCAATTTAGTAACCATCATTTATTTATTGTATCCGTAATCAAATTACTAGATGTAAAGTAACAGAATGTAATAAATAAATATTTATTTGAAGAAGAAAAAATAGTTACCATTAACTTATTAGGCGAAGTAATTTTTGATTCCCAAATTAACACAATACGTAAAAAATAAATTAAGCTTGATATTTTCGAGCATCATGAATAATCGCCGTAGTAATCTTCACATTCAAAAATTAACTTTTTTTGTTTTTGTTTTGTGGTTAGACTCCCTTTTAAACCCTTATGGTCATGGATGGAGGGCCTAGCTAAAGGACGCCATCCCATTCAAAATATCCATGGTCTGGATGCCCTTCTAATATAATTTTAAATCATGCATAAATTGTATTATGATTCAGTTTAAAAAGAAAATCCGCTCGAGTTATTTTTATCTCATATTAAGTTATACTACCGTAATTTAAAGCAGAACGAATGAGCCAAAGAAAAGTAAATAGCTAAGCTTCGTCATTAATAGATATTTAGCAAATAAATTTTAGTTGATTTTTTTTTTTTTTTTGTAGTCTCCTTAACATAATCCAGCTATGAATTTTATATACAAATGAATATAATTTTGCATATTATTTATTACTTATTATATTATTAATATATTAATTCTACGTTAACAGATATATGTATACACACAACGGAGGACTGATATATAATTAAATAAAACTTCCTGCATTACATAATATTAGAAAAAGTAATGCGGAAGCCCTCCAAGAGATTATTTTAGAACAACACGTAAATTAATATGAAACATTACAGAAGTATATATTACAGTAAGATTTACCTCCTGGGGAGCAATTAATTTTTAATTTATTTTTAAGGGATGTATAAAAAGAAAGTAGCATTTTGAAGGACTGTAAATTTTTTAATCATATTTAATATTTACCATTAAACAACGTGCTTTAGAGCATTCTCTCAACTTCATCTCATTCAACTCCTTCAAACAAAGTCTCTGTCTATATTTGTTTCAAAGAAGAAAAATGACAGTGTCCTATGAAAGTAGTAATTTTAAGGAAAAAAAATATCATTGCCGCTGAAGCTACTCGTGTAATTATGAAATATAAAAGAAAGTCTTTTACGCTACACAGCGTACTGCGCGGCGTAGCAGTGGTGATACGATTTTGAAAAGGAAGAAGGGCTCTTGGCGACGATCAATGGATATTAATGAAGCTCCATCAATAGAAACTGATGTTTGATTCTCCTTCCGAAAATAAGAACGAAAACTTTGACCCTGTAAATTGTTTTTAAAAAAAGAGTGCCTTACGGTACTATTTACAAAGGGTGCCTGTTCCAGCCCTCGATTGTTACTCAGAACAAGAGGTTGAGAGATTTACTTCTCGAGCTGCATGCAATGAGAGTAATGGCTCACTATGAAGTGACAGGTAGGTGGACACAAAAGTGCATTGCCAAGCCATGCACAAAGAGCGAACACCAATGCTGCAATCCAACTGATAGCCCAACAATATGGATTCAGTCCCCGCCAGCTACATTCAGTTCAAATAAAATTTGCCCATTCCTACAGAATAATAGTCCCCATTTAAAACAATAGGTGCATGTATTCTTAAAAGAACTCTCTTTCATACATACACACACACACTCATTAAAATATGAAAGTGCATTAATAGTGTATTATGATTTAGATGAGAGTGTGTTTGCGTGCAAGAGAAATTGGATTAACAAAATTGAACAAAAAACTTTAAATACTTCTGTTTTTATTATTTCGTAGAAATATTAAATAAAAAATAAGAATAATGGTATTATTTTTTTATTACGTAATAAAACATAAGTTGAGTTATTATTAATGTCATTTTTAAGGTTTTTTTTTATATATATATTTACACAATTTTTTATTTTTTTTTTTTAATGAAATATATGAATGTAACAGGAGATATGAGTGTTCTCCTTCGGTCGGCCTAAAGGTTGTTTTACTTTTCCCTTGGCGTTTTTTGTGTTAAATGTGAAATTTTCTATTTATCCTGTTTATGTCCATCAATAGTAACATGTAAAAAGTCGGCTAGATTTACGCAACTCTTGCGTCACGGTCTTGGTTTACACACGAACCTTATAACTTCGCCCCCGTTAACTCTTACAATCCTTGTCTCGAGCTGTTTCCACCAAGCCCTAGATGGATAACCTCCTTGCCTTAGTCGGGCATTGTTCAACTTTCTCATGCCTTCTGAATTTAAAAAACCTCATCAACCTTCGACTTACCTAGGCCTTCTGGGCAATAACTTCCCGTGAATTGATGAAAGAACTTACTTTTGAATGTTTGCTTTACATATTTTAAGAAGCTATATCTCCTTCTGGAAGTCAATAATTTAAGAGGATGGGTTAAGTTCCGGCATAGAAGAGCAAGAACTCGTACTCGTATGTAATTATTATGTACCCCATTAAAAATTAAGGGTATGAAATGTACAGAATAATTTTTTTCTTAATAAAGAGTTAAAAAAATAATAATTTAAGTTGAAGTAATTAATTTGTATTCATTAATTCTACAGAACAAGGAAAAATATTGTTTTTAAATAGTCGAAAAAAAAAATTTTTTTTTAAATAATAAGGAGAAAAAGAAGGTATGCAATTTTTTGTTTCAGTTGAAAATCACTAGCTCTATATTATAAAATTTAAAGAGCATAACCCGAGCATAATCTGAAATAGCTCCTCAGTAAAAAAAAGCGTTGTTCGAAAACGAATAATCTAAATCTATGATATACTGAATTTGAAAATTTGTGCCAGCAAGCAATTTCTGAAACTCAACATAAAGATCACAGATTTGATCATTTATGAATGCGTCATATGCACCTTTAGCCAGTCAAAATTAGTCTCATATAGCAATTAATATTATAATTGTTATTGCTGTATGCAAAATGGTCTCGTATATTTTCCATTTAATTTGTTTTTTAGGTGTAAAAATGTCATTATTAACAAAAGTAATGATAATCCAAATCTCCACCTACTCTGATCATAGAGAGTAAGATAACTAAGCTCAGATGATGATATCTGTGCGCGAGGAATTGGTATTATGTAAATATGTGGTAATACGAGTATTGTATCACCTTTAGGCAGAGAAGTTGGCATATAAAATCCCAATTTCTCGCACTATATTCTCATTTGTTGTGCGCTTTCAGGATCGCACATCCCATCACCCGAGCTTAGTCATCACTGAAGAAGTACGAACGCCTTAGTGGCTTTACCTGGAGCCAACACAAATTCCACGCTACTTCAAAGGTAATTGAGCCCAGACGGTGGGACCTGGGATCCCAAAAACACTCAGCTAAAAAAAAAGGATTGGATTTTCATACCCTCATACTTATTGAACTTCACTTCCACCACATAGAAGGAACATAATTTCCTAACGTTTATTTTTCATAATATTTTCAGAAAAAACGTAAGAAAGATACTTAAAAATGTAATTAAATGGGTTAGGCGGATCCTCCTCTTTTTAAATATATATTCCATTATTATGTATATTTAAGAATTAAATAGGAGGATTGAACATAATCTTATCCTTCATTTAAAATCCAAATAAAATTAGTTCCAGGTTCATGTCCAATGAAATATGGGGCATATCTTTGTTCTTGTTTGACGGACAATGTATTAGTCACATCAGATTTTTTTTTTTTTTTTTAAGTAACAGAGCAGCAGTTGGGGTAAGAGGATGATACAAACGGTCAGAACGAGGAAAGAACACTAATATGCATGAAATAAACATTAAACATTCTATCGAGGCCAGACAAAAAATTAAAAACAAATGCAATCCAAGTTTCCTCCAAATATGAGGTTAGATTAATTTACAACAGAAACGTATAAATTAAAATTCCTTCCGTGTCCAAAAGTGAACGACTTTATAAGCAGCAATATATTTTCCAATTAGTATCATTTATTTTAAATCGTAACTAACTTGAATTAATCAAATAAAATAATATTCTTAATGGTTTCTTTAACCCCAATTCTTCAGTAATTAAATTATTTTAATGAACACGTGAAATTTTTCGGAGCTTTGAAATTTTTAGTCAATGTTGGAAAATATCATAAAGTTTGATATACTCTGTAGAATAAAATAAAATGTTATTATTTATTTTATTTTATTCTGTAGAATTTAAAAAAATTACAGTGGTAAATATNATATTAAAAAATAAATCAAAATTATGAATATTTCAATAATCAACAAAAAATTAAAGTATTGGATTAAATAAAGAAACGCCAATATTAAACTAAATATTTACAAAAATCATAAAAAAGTTTATTTTTTAGTACTAAAATAAAATTATGAATAATTCTTCCAATAATTAATCTTTTTTGAAAAATGTTTATTATTTTTTCTGTTTTACATACAATAATAGAAAAAATGAATGAAGAATGAATTCTAAGTTGCTTATGGTAGAATAATTACTTAGATATTTGAAGTTCGAACAATAACTGTATCTAAATATTTAAATACCATAAAAAAAACTATTAAATTATTTTTATACATAAGTATTCTAAATATAAATCTAAATAATGTTATTGAAAATAATATTATATCCAATAATATTATTTATATTTATATTTAGAATAATTATGTATAAAATATATTCTTCACAGTTTAAGTTTTTTGGCATTATGAATATCAAATCGAGCATCTGAATCTTAATTCAACTATAGTAGAATGTGCTTTTACATGTATGCTGTTAAAATGTGATTAAAAGTTTAATTATTTTAAAAATATTATATGAATAAGAATTTGTATATTATTTGTAATAGCTCGTTAGGATTTACCTATAATAGAATTAATTGAAATATTTATATATTCAATGAATGTCTCAGGTTCAATTTAATTACAGTTGCAATTAAATTATGCTAATGGAAAATTTAACTAGTTTTTTCCGCTTTAGTGCAAAGAATTTTTAATTTAAAACAATTTAATTTGACACTCTAAATTTCATTGGGATTTAAAACAACCCAAAACTTGATTAAAGCATATCTACTATTAATAAGCTCGTTATTCAGTAGTAGTAGATATTTGAAATATCAAGCACGAATGAAGAGAGGATGTCAGACGTTGTAATATTTATTTTGAAGCAATGTAACAGCATTTATTCTCTTATTGATGAAAGGTAAATTTTATAAGTGTGGAGAATTACATGATAAGGAAAGTTAAAACCCCTGTTCGGAATCTGTTACGATAGTGAAAAATTGTCTTAGTTAAGGCTGCTTCTGCGTCCTTTTATTTATTTTTTTTTCTTTGTTTACTAGTATATATGAGACTAAAATGTGTCATCGAAATACATCCTCTCAGTAGCTGTAGACCATTCGTAAAATAAGTATTATCGCAGATATAATATACAAATAATAAACAGTATGACTGCATAATGTGTTTAGTAATGCAAATAAGGAAAGGTTGATAAAAACCCTTAACTACCCTCCCTTCCTAAAAGAATTTCTCAGTGGACAATTGATCTGCGGGGTGCGATAGTGACAAGTGAATCAATACTAATCGATGCTCATGCATGTTTGTTTGCATCTGTCAGATAGGACGCAAAGAGATAGCGTTTGCCTTTTCTCGGAAGCCACCACAACACAATTTTGGTCAGTACTCCTTACATAACATCTTGAGTCAACAGATCAGACAAAGCAAGTTCAAAGGTCACAGGCACTGCCAGACTGCGAGGCGTCTCTTCGAGATAAATTCGTCGATTGTCACATTATCAAATGTATACTAAATATATATCGTTAAATCTGCGTTGACAAACAATTTAATAAATTTCGCTTAATATGATAATTGATATTTCGCTTCCGTTTTATTTAATAATAATTGTTTTATTTAATATATTACCTTTTAGACAAATCGCAAAATAGTGGAACTATTTTCCTAACACTTCCCTTCTTGATGCTTCATACTAATTATATGGTAATTAAATTTATATTTTGCCTTTGTAAAAAAGAGTGTTGCCGGTGGATGAGTGTATGCATGAGATCATTTTAAAAAATCAGTCCCGTAACATGCCATATTGACCCATACTTGTGAAGGATTTATTTATTTTCGACCCTAGAGAAGATTAATTCTTTCTGGTGTTCCTAGGAGGGTACGAGAATATTCTGGGTCATTAAAAACAGAAGCACAGAAAAAAATACTGTGCAGTGTGTACATGGGATTAATGGATTAGTAGTCCAGTATCTTAACCACTAGAACAACGTGACCCATGAGGCCATATAAATATAAACATCCCAAAAAAAGGATGAGCTTTTTTTTAATTCCAAAAATTTTAAAATAAAGTGGTAGGAGAAGTTTTTATTTATTTTCCAGTACGAAAAGTTATTAACATGTACACAACATATAAATTTATATTAAATAAAAACAAAATAAACAAATAAGATTGTTAAAGGATCTTTTTGGAAAAATTAGTAAGGTGTGCACTTGTAGCAATGAAATTCTCTTGATATTTTTAAAGTAGATTAATCGACATATAAGCAAAATAGGATAATAAAGCTGAAATACGAAATTTCAATTAAACGGTCCATGGTAAATATGTATACGAAATGAAAATAATAATATAGAACTAAAATAATTTTTAAAAAATGTTTTCTATTACTGAGCAAAATATAGTATTTTCTTGTGCTTCAATACAGTTAATTTCTGTTATTGGGACACTTAAAATGAATGGCCATAGAGCAAAAGATTTAACGGAAGTACAATAATGAAGTAAACAAAATCAAGACAAATTTGGAAAAGAGGTGAGACATTGTTATTTTCTAGCAAGGGTGCCACTCTCTTCTAACCTGAGAGGACCTGGGCCCTCGTGGGGTAGTGGATGTGTCATCCGCCCACCCCCTCTCAGATCCTATACTTCCACTTGTCACAAAGGGACAAACCTGGTTTTATTTCCTCTTCTCCCTTAATCCTATTAGACCATCTAGATAATTCTCTAATAAATTTTTCAAGTTCAAACTAACAATATCGAAACGAAACTTACGTAAATTAATAGTATTTTCAATAGTATTTTGCAGATGATTCTGCACTTCTTACTTTCTTTACAATCTAATTTGAAATTAATAGTTCAGATAACTCTATAAAGTAAACTAGAGAAAAAAAAAAAAAAAAAAAAAAAAAAAAAAAAAAAAAAAAAAAAAAAAAAAAAAAAAAAAAA
>KZ806879.1:1138183-1154319 GCA_000696205.2 Oncopeltus fasciatus
TTTTTTTTTTTTTTTTTTTTTTTTTTTTTTTTTTTTTTTTTTTTTTTTTTTTTTTTTTTTTTTTTTTTTTTTTTTTTACTTCATATTTTAATGTAAGATATGTATATATATATATGAAATATGTAGTCAAAGTAGGAACCAAATTTAACACACAGAACTTGTATCCATGTTCAGTTGTGCGAAATATATTTATCTGTACCCCCTCTGACAACCCTCGTTTTTAAAATACTGGAAAAAAAATTGATATTCAAGCTTTTTTTTTTTTTTTGCGAACTGTTGAATGAGTTTGTTAATGGCTGAAATCTGTCTTTAGCGGAAAATCTAAAATGTTTAGATGAAGATAGATTGATTATTCCATAACAATATTTTATTGTTCAACTCATCGTAAGGAAGAAATTAAGAATGTAATTTAAAACGTTGGGCGGGCCCTCTTATTTTTGAAATGTTTCAAATCATATGAGTGAAGAGAGGGGTTTAGTGGGAGACCAAAATTTAAAATTTTGTAGCTGTTTTGTGGGTTCATGATTATTTATTTAACTCTAGAAAGTTAGTGAAAGTTTAAAGAGCATAATAGGTATAAAATGTAATTTTCTAAAGTTTAATTTCTTTGAGATTTTTAAGAAACATACTTACAAGGAAGATATTTGTGAATGTAACTACAATGAGCTCCCGCCACTCTTCCTTCGTTGCCAGTCTAGAGAAAAGTTTAGTGGTCAGACATTTTACCCCCATACTTCTCTCCCGTTTGTAAGATAAATTTTGTCATTTACTCTTATTTATATCCATCTTTAATAAAACACGGAAAATCTGTAATTTTTGACGCTGGATCACATATATCTGTAGGGAAATTGGTCTCCAAAAAAATAATTAAAGAAAAAATAAAAGTAAGATAAATTATTCCTACTAAAAAAAAATCAATGTTAAAATTGGAAGGAAATATATAAAAGTAAAAAGCTTTATCACTTTGAAATATATTATTAATTCAGAACAGGTGGCCTGTGTGGAGGTCTTCTCACGGCGGACCACGTTATTTGCGATTGTACCCAACTACAATCAACAAAGGACATGTTACGAGAAAATAAAAATTTTAACAAGATAATTGAATACCTGAAATACATCAAATTGTACCGAAATATATGAATCTATATACAAATCTTACTTGTCTCTGAAAAATTTAGTGATAGTTCTATACATAAATGATATTTTACTATTAAACGAACTCAACTATTTTTAAATGGAGAGCTTTTTGACCGTAGATATTATTATTAGATGATTTTAGTTGGGGTTCGGTCAAGATAGATCCAAAAAAAGATCCAGTCATGGAAATGTGAAATTAGGGACAGGACGTCCTCTCTCGTCTTCATGATAGGCAGCCCTGAAGATGGCTTACAATGTAAGCCGAAACGTTGGCAGATAATTAAAAAAAAAAATACACTTATTTTTAATCTACCTTGACCGAACCCCAACTAAAATCATCTAATATTAACTATTTTAATTTGATTGAATTTTATATTTACTATTAGATTATTGTTTGTTTATTTATTTATTATTATTAGTTGTTTAGAGGATTATTGTCGTTAGTTGGATAAGAATGATTACAATAATAGTTTAGCGCTAATGACCATCAGCAGTAGATGCGCAATATATAAAAAAATAAATAAAAATAATTCACAAATAATGATTAATGAATTATGTGTTATTTATGCCTGTTATTATTGAATTGGTAGAATCTAAAAATAGATTATTATTAGAATATATGGTCTCAGGGGAACATGGCAATATTCAGCAAGATGTAAGTAATCCTTACAGGAAGCTGCAAGTATTTCCTAACGATTGGCACAGGCGCATACATCGTCCGAGATGACAGGATACACTTTTAAAGAAAGAATTGTCAAGCATCTTCAGGCAGCAATCTATAAATAAGGTGATCGAGAGTGGGAAACGGATCATGAGCGTAATCAACGGAAGACATACCATCGAGTCCAACGAAGGTTCCAGAGGACAAGGTCGCTCCAGGAATGCCTGATGGAGTACTGTGGAAAAGAAAGATTGGGAATCTTGGGAATCTCTCAGCCAGAGCAATAAGTACTACGCTGGATATGTGCCCGACGATATACATTTCAGGGAATAACCAATCAAAATTGTACGCTATACAAAATCTTCATTTGTAGATTACTCTTCTATAGTAAACTTCCAAGAATGTAATTTGAAAAATTTGCACATTCACTTTAAAGATCGTTAATCGGACTCCTAACTACTACTAAACATCACAAATAAAAAAACCATATTCAGATTTTTTGCATCAAAACATTGTGAATACCATTGATAGCACTAAATAAAGCTTAAAGTTTAAGTATAAGCGAATAAGCTGCTACATAATATATATTTTATTACCATGGTCATATTGCAAATGAATGGAATATATTGTTGTATCGGGTAAAAGATATATGAGAAAACAGTAACTCAGCGGTGCTTAAATGATTTCTGGACAGTTTCTAGTATGAATCACTCCGAAGGATCCAGGCTGTCCGGCGATTTTTGAAAAAGCTGCAAATTCCCTTAAGTGAGTCGGGTTTTAGATTATCGTTTAGCGTTTTATTTGGATTTGTGGACACCAAAAGAGTGTCGATTACACTGTCGATGTTCATTTTCTACTGTATTGTTGTGTATTCTTATTATTTTATTTTATATATTTATATATTTTATTTATTATATGTNTTTTAAATGAAATTTAATAATACAAATCTAGAAATTAAAAGTTCTTTCTTTATTTCGCAATTATATTCTTATCTCGATATATAAATATTAAAATACAACATAGACATAATCTATTTTTTTAATTTAGTAAGAAATTAATGTATGTTTTACGAGAAGCCCAAATTTGGCTTGACGTTCCAAATACAAATAAAATAAATGGCGAAATTAGAATATGATAAATTAAAATCTTTCTATATATGTGTGTGTGTACACATATGAAGGATATCTATGACTGTAACTATATTTTTTTCATAAGGGTTACCATACACTAGACATGAATTGGTTTTATTTTTCTTGTAATCCTCGCTTATTCGCTCAACATATGTAGTATTTGTCATTTAAATATGTACGATTGATTAATCCTTCTTCCAAAATAAAATGCTAGTTATTTAGTGGATGTGCAGAGGTAATGCAGGTTAATTAAAAGAAACTCACGTGGCTATTGGTTCCGGGTCGAGTTTGTAATACTTTTCAATGGGTTCCCTCTTGATGAGTTTGGACAGCATGGCTTGGTCGACTCGGACCACCCCTTCTTCCACATTGGTCTGTCTCCACTGAACGAGCCGGCGGCGGCTGGGCCGTGGCGATGGCGGGTAGACGATCATCGGGCGGCTTACAGTGAGCTGTGATTCCGCCGTGTGTGTGGATTGCGAATTCTCGTGGGTATGTGTTGGGCCGCTCCTCCTCTTGACTTCCTCTCCAGGGACTCGGCACACTCTGACTGAAGAGGGGAGTCGAGAGCGGGGCGGGCGCGGGGTGTACCCCCCTCCCCCCCTACCATTATCTGCGAAGAGAGTGGTTCGGTATCCTGCCGCGAGGGCGCGCTTGCAATAACATCCGCCTCTGATCCCTGATGAAAAACCGTGTTCCGTGAAGGAAAACTTAGGAAAATATCTTGAGAAAGCTTGAGAAATATTATGTTACAGGTACCATCATAATACTTATATATATATATATAGAGAGAGAGAGAGAGAGAGAGAGAGAGAGAGAATTATTAATGTATATCTATATCTATATCGTAATTTGCCTACAAGGTAATTTATGAAGCATTATATTTTCTTTAATTAAAGTCATGTTCAAAAAAGTTTAATGAACTAAATTAACTAAGTTTTGCACAAAAGCAGTTAATGTGGGTGTAATAAGCACCAAATCCGATTGAATTTCCAAATGAATGTGATCATTTCTTCTAAAATTCTTCTAATCATTTTTCTAAAAAGAAAAAAATCTAAAAAGAGAATTTAGTTATTATTCATAATATAGACTTTATAAACATGAACAAGCTATTTAAGTCATTATTGATAACAACAGGAGATAAATTGAAAACTAAGGAAACGCCAAATATACAGCGAAATGCTTAGTCAAAGTGACAGAAATGTGGCTATATACAAAAAAGACTATAAGATAATTTTTGAATTTTGAACCATAATTTAAAACCTTCCATGCTCACTAGACAAGATTATTTGTACAGATAAAACCTTAATTCCAAATTTAATATAATACTGTTTTTCTGTTTATAGAGGATATTTATATACGGCGTTCAATGGACTGAAATTTTTTTTTTTTTTTTAATTTTCTATGTTACAATTCAAACATTTTTAGAAGTGAGGGATTTTCTTTTGACTTTTGAAATTGATTATAATATTTTACTTTTTCTTTTAAGGAAATACTTGAAATAAAAATAAAAAACAAGGCAATTATAAAAGTTTTTATCTGAATATATATGGGCTGAAACTCGAATGGAATAGTTCGGCAATTTAAATGACAGATTCGAAGAAATGGAAAATATTTTTAAGAGGCTAATATCATACAAATTATTTTAAAAATTTATGAAACCATTACTTTTCATTAAATAATTAGTTTACATGAGTTGAAGGATCCTCCACCTGATACTACACCGATGGCAAATGTGTTAATCCACGCCATTTCTCCAGAGAAGGAGTGAAGGCGGCTTCAGAAAGACACCCTGCACAAGTAGAGTATAACGAAGCCATTATTAGGTGATGGTTGGTGGTAAGGGGGGGGGGGGGATGACGGATGAGAAAAGACGTCTATTTAACGTCAGGCCAGCTGACAGAAAGAGCGCTATACACCTACAGGGGGCCCACGCACCTCGCCAGGGAATACATGAGGCTGTAGCGGACACAAAACCCTTCGCAAGCCCGATAAACCTATTGTGCACAACTAGTGCAGAATCCTGACTACTTCCCTCACGCTTCTGGAAAAACAGAGCAATTTTTTTTTTTTTTTTTTTTTTTAAGCTAGGTTTAACTTATTTAGGCTTAAAAAGCTTAATTTAANTTTTTCTGTGTTAGCCTCCCTTGCAACCACTAAGGGTCATTGGAGGGAGGGGCTATCTACAGGTTGCCACCCTATTTTAAACACCCATGGCTCAGGACAACCTTCTATATTATAAATAAAAGATTAACCTGGGCGGGATTTGAACCCGCGACGTCAGGATTGCGAGACCCGTACGGATCCCCTGAGCTATCCCGGCGCCCCATTAGAGACCTTTGAAGTGTCTGTTTGTAAAGATGGCATGATTTAATAATTCTAAATATGCTACAGAAATATCAATTTATTAACATGCGATAGACTTTGACTATATTTTCATTCGACATATCCCATTGCTGAACACTGTAAAGAAGAGGAAGTATACATTTCTATACATACTTATTAATCTTGATCTCCAGACTGACCACCTAGCGAGGAAGTGACTCACATCCTTCTAATTGTAAAGTCAACCTAGGTAATTTCTGAGGATGAGTTCTGATAATTCTCCATAACTGATGAGTAATTAATATTTCTTCGAATAGAGTTAAAATTCATATATTCTTCTTAATATAAGTAATATATTAATTCTTAATAAAACCTAACTATTATGAAAAATATATATAAAAAATAGAGTCAGTTGGTCTCTTAATTTACTAAATTTAGTATTTTCTTTTAAGTAGAGCAATCTTATTCCTAATTGGTATAAATATATGTAAAAATGGTAATAAAAATGAAAGCTACTAATCTCCTTGGGAAAAATATGAAAAAAAAAAACTTTATTAAAACCATAAATTTCATTTAAAAAATCAAGATAGATTATTGATTTTAAATGAAATTTAATAATACAAATCTAGAAATTAAAAGTTCTTTCTTTATTTCGCAATTATATTCTTATCTCGATATATAAATATTAAAATACAACATAGACATAATCTATTTTTTTAATTTAGTAAGAAATTAATGTATGTTTTACGAGAAGCCCAAATTTGGCTTGACGTTCCAAATACAAATAAAATAAATGGCGAAATTAGAATATGATAAATTAAAATCTTTCTATATATGTGTGTGTGTACACATATGAAGGATATCTATGACTGTAACTATATTTTTTTCATAAGGGTTACCATACACTAGACATGAATTGGTTTTATTTTTCTTGTAATCCTCGCTTATTCGCTCAACATATGTAGTATTTGTCATTTAAATATGTACGATTGATTAATCCTTCTTCCAAAATAAAATGCTAGTTATTTAGTGGATGTGCAGAGGTAATGCAGGTTAATTAAAAGAAACTCACGTGGCTATTGGTTCCGGGTCGAGTTTGTAATACTTTTCAATGGGTTCCCTCTTGATGAGTTTGGACAGCATGGCTTGGTCGACTCGGACCACCCCTTCTTCCACATTGGTCTGTCTCCACTGAACGAGCCGGCGGCGGCTGGGCCGTGGCGATGGCGGGTAGACGATCATCGGGCGGCTTACAGTGAGCTGTGATTCCGCCGTGTGTGTGGATTGCGAATTCTCGTGGGTATGTGTTGGGCCGCTCCTCCTCTTGACTTCCTCTCCAGGGACTCGGCACACTCTGACTGAAGAGGGGAGTCGAGAGCGGGGCGGGCGCGGGGTGTACCCCCCTCCCCCCCTACCATTATCTGCGAAGAGAGTGGTTCGGTATCCTGCCGCGAGGGCGCGCTTGCAATAACATCCGCCTCTGATCCCTGATGAAAAACCGTGTTCCGTGAAGGAAAACTTAGGAAAATATCTTGAGAAAGCTTGAGAAATATTATGTTACAGGTACCATCATAATACTTAACGAAAGTGGGACAAAAAAACAGAAACCTCTCATTCCAACTGCCAAAAACAATTATAATTTATGAAAAAACACTACTGCAAGAAGAAATACAGTAATCAATTATTGCGCTATAGTCAATGTCACTTAAGAAACCTGATAGAGTATCTATACGATCATAACGCTGTCCATAAACAGCTCATTTATTATAGTCCTTCATTGGTAAGAAAATAATGCAACAGACCTGAAATTGCAGAATACTTTATTTTACAAATTTAAAATTATATTTCAAAATCCTTATTTTTTTTAAATTCTGTATTTCAAATATTTATTTTCTACGCACATTATTATGCATTATTTCCTAACTCATAATACTTGTCGAATGCACAAATATTGTTAAAAAATGTGATTTACTTGAAATTGTCTATTTCATAAAATATTTTTTTATAATTTTTTTTTTTAATTGAAAAAGCAGACAGTAATGTTAATCATTTTTCACTTCGGCATTATAGTAATGCATTGTATATAAGCATAAAAAAGGGGCGCTGGGGACACATTTGGATCTCTCATACCTGACGCTTGGTTACGACCAGGATAGGCTTTTATTGAAGTCTGTGTACTTAGGCTGACTACAGATAGCTCTTAAGTGGTTGAAAGGGCTTTAAAACACACACACACACACACATATATAAATGAAGAAATAAATAAAATAATAAAATACAGTTCTCAATAAAACTTAATGTAGTAACTAGTTGAATTACTATACCCTTCAAAAAGCGGAAATAAGGTAATATGCTTGAGAGATATGATATTAGGTAAGTCGTCATTATTTGTCCAGTGGTAGTTGACTGAAAAGGCAGATTGTCATTCCGGTGAGAAGTCTAACAAGCCAATTTATTATATAATAGACCATTAGAGACCTTTTTTTTTTTTTTTTTTTTTTTTCTGTGTTAGCCTCCCTTGCAACCACTAAGGGTCATTGGAGGGAGGGGCTATCTACAGGTTGCNATATATGAAATATGTAGTCAAAGTAGGAACCAAATTTAACACACAGAACTTGTATCCATGTTCAGTTGTGCGAAATATATTTATCTGTACCCCCTCTGACAACCCTCGTTTTTAAAATACTGGAAAAAAAATTGATATTCAAGCTTTTTTTTTTTTTTTGCGAACTGTTGAATGAGTTTGTTAATGGCTGAAATCTGTCTTTAGCGGAAAATCTAAAATGTTTAGATGAAGATAGATTGATTATTCCATAACAATATTTTATTGTTCAACTCATCGTAAGGAAGAAATTAAGAATGTAATTTAAAACGTTGGGCGGGCCCTCTTATTTTTGAAATGTTTCAAATCATATGAGTGAAGAGAGGGGTTTAGTGGGAGACCAAAATTTAAAATTTTGTAGCTGTTTTGTGGGTTCATGATTATTTATTTAACTCTAGAAAGTTAGTGAAAGTTTAAAGAGCATAATAGGTATAAAATGTAATTTTCTAAAGTTTAATTTCTTTGAGATTTTTAAGAAACATACTTACAAGGAAGATATTTGTGAATGTAACTACAATGAGCTCCCGCCACTCTTCCTTCGTTGCCAGTCTAGAGAAAAGTTTAGTGGTCAGACATTTTACCCCCATACTTCTCTCCCGTTTGTAAGATAAATTTTGTCATTTACTCTTATTTATATCCATCTTTAATAAAACACGGAAAATCTGTAATTTTTGACGCTGGATCACATATATCTGTAGGGAAATTGGTCTCCAAAAAAATAATTAAAGAAAAAATAAAAGTAAGATAAATTATTCCTACTAAAAAAAAATCAATGTTAAAATTGGAAGGAAATATATAAAAGTAAAAAGCTTTATCACTTTGAAATATATTATTAATTCAGAACAGGTGGCCTGTGTGGAGGTCTTCTCACGGCGGACCACGTTATTTGCGATTGTACCCAACTACAATCAACAAAGGACATGTTACGAGAAAATAAAAATTTTAACAAGATAATTGAATACCTGAAATACATCAAATTGTACCGAAATATATGAATCTATATACAAATCTTACTTGTCTCTGAAAAATTTAGTGATAGTTCTATACATAAATGATATTTTACTATTAAACGAACTCAACTATTTTTAAATGGAGAGCTTTTTGACCGTAGATATTATTATTAGATGATTTTAGTTGGGGTTCGGTCAAGATAGATCCAAAAAAAGATCCAGTCATGGAAATGTGAAATTAGGGACAGGACGTCCTCTCTCGTCTTCATGATAGGCAGCCCTGAAGATGGCTTACAATGTAAGCCGAAACGTTGGCAGATAATTAAAAAAAAAAATACACTTATTTTTAATCTACCTTGACCGAACCCCAACTAAAATCATCTTAGAATAATATCTACGGTCAACAAACTCTCTTTTTGATCCGTTAATTAGTCTTCGATTAAGAACTTTTATAATTTGACAAAGAAATAATAATTTCTCTGGCCGTCTCTTACAAACTATATTTCTCGTATGTACATATATCTACATACGAATTCTATAAAACCCTATATGTTAAGCTTTAGAGGATTCCAATAAGTATTGGGGGTAAAAAGGAAAATCGACGGTGCCCAACTTCCGTGAACTCTTTAACAGTATCCCGGACCTTTACACTACTTTTTCCTTCCCTTTTCTTCATCCTCAGATGATCTGCCATCTCCGTACATATTTTTTTTTTATGAGGTTTTTGCACTAAACAAAATTTAAAAAAATAGCGGGGTCTTATGGAAAAAAGTTTGAGATTAACAGATAATTATTCAAAAATTATAACGAATAGTTTTCAGTATTTGAGAGAAATATTATTTTTTTGAACTTTAAGATTTTTAAAATTATTTAGTTAGTACTTTAGGAAGATGTTCCTAGTTTTTTCTGTTTAAGATTCTACTTAATGCACCTCTGAGGAAATATATTTTATTTAATCTATTTGGCATAAGAAGGATTAGAACTATTTTTTATTTGGTTGTGGTTTTTTATCCCAGGTAAATTTTAAACAATTAATGAGAGGGAACAGAATAAAAAATCTATCTGTCCTCGCCAGGAATCGAACCTGGATCTCCTGCTATCCGGGCCGGTGTGCTAAGCCGTTACACCACAAGGACTAGTAGCTAGATATCTCATTCAATTCCCTCTACACTAGCGAGAGCCTAACTTACGAGAAAGATGAGAACTTCGTCTTAAACTCGAAGGAGCTGACATTGTCATACATTTTGTCGGCTCTCGTCATTTACTTTATTAAATTTTAATTTATAAATGTTTTTTATTTGGTTGTAGTTTTTTTTCCCAAGTAAATTTTAAACAATTAATGAGAAGGAACAGAATAAAAATAAAAAAAGGAAGGATTAGAACTGTTAAATTAAAAAAAAAAAATTCTTTCCTTGGAATGCGTTTACGATGCAAGGCACTAATGCCCATATACTGTATCTGTTATATGGAGACCATGACCTTTTGGAGATCCCCTTAGACAGCTGAGAGAAAATGACCGCAGTCGTAAGCAGATGATTTGTGTGAGTCCTAATATATTTAGGGAGCCTGTATCCGGAAGATATCTCGATCAGGTGCTCTTCACCTTGGAGCTGCTACACAATTCGGTTCGTGAAGATCCATCTGTAAGAGGAATGGCAGATGGGGTTGTATCCTCTAGCGGATTACTTTTACTGCGCTATAAGCTGGACCTGGAAAACCACTGGAAGGAGGGAAGGAGATATTTGGTCGTGTAGTGTATCAGTACATCAATTGTTGAGGTTTGTACAGAAAAGAGTTTAAAAGAAAAAGAAATCATCGTTTCTGAAAAATGAGAAAAATGCAGATTCCAGAATCAACGTCTAATTTAAATAAAATTCAAAAACTATGAGAGTGAAATTAAACAAAACAAATAAAACGGGAAAGAAAATTATTTCTATGACATTATAAAAATCATGTTCTGAGTGAAACTATATAAAAGGACCAAGGTTTAGAAGGATGCAAAAGATATTTCTGAAGGAGAAGGTAGAGTGGGAGGCGGCAGATATCAAAGGGAGTATTAAATTTAAGGTTAAACTATCCCTCCGCATTTCAAATTCTCACCAATAGTGAAATCGTCTAATAATTTGCTGAAATAAGCTTTTAAGTATATTCTTTAATATGATTAATTTTACTTTATAAAATTGTTTTAAAACTAGAGATAAGTAAATTAAATTGTGCATCTATTATGTTCTTTAAATTTTTCTAATATATCAAATAGTAAAGAGGATAACGATTTTGAAATTGTTCTTCCATTCAATCTTATCTACGCTCGCTAGTTATACAACTATGAGATAATCTAACGATTTTTAGTAAGAGGTTCTAATACTAAATTTGGTATTATTTATTAAGTTAGGGCGCGAGTAATAACTAAACACTCAAGCATTCACACTCACACACATATATTCCGTCAGTCGGCAGTAGAAAATAACTACTATAATTACACTTAGTTTTAGTTTTTCTTGGTGTTCTTCGGTTCTATAACGACCCAGTGAATTACAAATGTGTGGGGAAACTAAGCCTATTGGATGTGTGTGTTTGATTATTTTTTGTGTGTCTGAGTGCGCCCGCGTGTGTGGGGAGAGAGAGATTTTGAACGTCTTTAATTATTTTAAAAAAGGGGGGTCCACTTTTTAATTTTTTAATACTCGAATGGATTATTTGAATAGTGGAAATCGTTCGAGAACAATGGAGGCTTACTGAATGGCATGGCTAAATTAAATTTTTTTTTTTTTTTTTTTTTTTTTTACAAAAGATGAATATATATTCAGTTCCCTTTACTCACGAACAGATATATCTACACTTAATATACGACTGTACACTACTTACTGACTACAGAACAGTACTAGAAAACAAATCTTTACTTATATACGGAAAATGGCCGGTAGAAACAAATTTATTGATTGGAAATCTACTACCAGATTTTAAAAATTTTCTCAAAATCTCATCTAAAAAAATTATCCTTATGAATTAGAAATACTCTTAAATAATAAAACAAAATTACAACTGTTGTTATATGGTATAGTACATATAACCAGTACGGTCACTGTCGCAAGGGGAAAAAAAAAAGAAAAGATATATTTTCAGTATAGGATCAAGTCCTATGGTTTAATTTGAACAGGAAGTATATATATATATATATATTACATCATACCTTCTTGATAAGATAGAGTAAACTTATACAGGAAATTCGAAAATATGTGTGTTTACTACTGTAAACTACTGAGTTTGTCTTTAAAGAAAAAACAGAAGGCACGCACGCATTACCCGGTGGGGCGCTGTTTATGATCTCAGACTAATTGATTTTCCTCTTTTCAAATCAAGTTAGTGACGCTGATTAGTGGGAGAGTCACCAACGAGGCGAGAATGATGAATGTCACCTGAGGCCCATTAAAGGTGAATGAGGCAAAAAGCGTTGCCGCGCCTATCTCTACGGGGTGTGAGCGCGAAGTCTCAGAGTAACGAACACGTCTATCTCCAACGTAAGGGACCTCCTCACTTCGGAGCACCTCGGCGTAATTCATAGAGCCGCTGGAGTTATGGGTCCTGGAGGACTGGAGGAGTTATTGTGGAACAGGGAGGGAGGGATTAGAGAGCATGGAATAACTGAGCTTCCGCAAGTGCAGTCCAGCACGAACGTCACCTTCATGCAATGTCATCTCAACAACCTTCTCATACCAATTTCATAATGTGTTAATGTTAACCAGTGCCAAATACTGACCAATTCCCTAAAGAAATAAATACCTTTACAACCTACGTAATGAATGAATTATTTCATGTCAACACGATCTTTAAAAAAAATTTAGATTCTAACCGGTCCAACGAAAAAAAAAATTAGGTCCTTCACTATTTACTGCATATTTGTCTGGATGCGCTGCAGTGTCATCAATTATTAAATTTCCAAACGGTTTGCAAATCCTTGAATTATTTCCTTAATTGACTGAAATAGGTCGAGGGAGAGAACGATGAAATTAGTATGAAGAGTAAATTGAAAAATTTTCAATATAATTCAATACTGTAAAAGTAAGTGAGAGTTACTGAGTAAAAATTTATTTTACATAGAATGTGTAAATTGAAATTAGCAAAAAATTATGTACAGTAAGATTTCTAATAAAGAATTGATTAAATAAAATATTATTTAAAAGTACATACCCGCAGTTTTTAAGTCGTAAACAGTTCTGTTTTCAGTATTTATTATTTCACTTTTTTTTCTACAACGTTTGGGGCTTTATACTCATTATCAAGAATCATTTTATATATTTTGAATCACTGAAATCATCAATCAAATTTTGATGCTATCAACTATAAAATTAAAAACTAGTTTTTTTCGTCCAAATTACTAACCTTCAAATAATCACAGCCTGCATGAATTGGACCATTAATTTTATAATTGGTGACCATATTATAACTTTTTGAATTATTTTTTGAGATTCGAGATATGTAAGCAAAAAATGTACTTTTCTAAATCGTTTACAAAACACGATATTTAAGAATATCGAATTTTAGAGTGTCCCTGATACATGTCGTTGCGATCTTGTCTTTTACACTCCGTACCTTGTAGAAGGTTTGTACCGAATGAATGAAAGCCGTAGGGCTTTAAAATCAGTTAAACTTGCATACAAATCCAAATTTTTAGTTCACAGATATTAACTATATTAGCAGTTAACGTTTGTGATCTAAAATGATTTTTCTAATGAAAACGTGATTAAAAATAAATATATTAAATTTTAATAATCATTTTGTGGTTGACACAGGTTAAGACACCAGCAACTAGTGTGATTACGAACTGTTTCTGTACTATAGTGGGTTCAACGTCTAGTTTTCGGTATCATAACTATGCACAACATAATAACAAACAATTCAAGTTTTCGGAAGTCTAAACAAATTCTCAAATTTAAAGATATTGCTTTCAAAGACCAAATGTAATGATTTCGAACGTCGGAATTCCAAACACCTAATCTCCAATTAAAATATTTTTTGTACTTCAATGTCCAAAATAAAGTATAAGATTAATCATTAGAAAACTAGTGTTCTCATGGAACACAATTTTTTATATAAGACAAAAATAAACATTTATTATTAAAATAACCGTATAAAAATTAATTTTTTTTATTTATTTTCTTTCATAAGCGCAACATTTTGAGGAGTTTCCTGAAATATATTTGGTTAAAACGATCCTGGTTAAAGCGGTAATAATATTCAGACAACTCAGTATAACTAGGAGTGTTTCATTAAATTGATTATTAATAATAAATTAAAAAATCATAAGTTTGGATTAAGAAGGGAGTTTGATTATGTGGGTATCCCGGTATCAAAATATAAACAATTCATTGCTCATTTTTTAATGAGTTAATACTAAAATCGTCATTCTAATTTCTATGAGAAGAATGTAAAAATAATATTTAATATTAAGTTGATAGTTAATATTTAAAATTGGGTTACTATAACAGTAGATTGTATAAATGAAACATAAAGCATTTAAGAATTTATCTTACATTATAGCTGAGAGGAAAACATTTCTTAGGAAGTAAAAAACTAATGAAAGATATTACGGACCATTTGTAACATCTTCTTGATGAACCTATTTATATTCATTTACATTTGTAAAAAATTATTTATGCTCAGTAAAAAAAAAATGGCTGAGATTCGATTAATAAGTTTAAAAAGCGAATTTGTTTTATTCAGAGTTATTTTTTACCTAGAATAAATTATTTATATCCTTCCCACTATTCTGTCCTTTTAAACAGTGGACTAGTAAGAAGAAGATGAGGGAACCCCACCGCTAAGTGAGAGGCCACTTACTCTGCTCTAGCGTTTTTAATGACGTCATAGAAGTGGCAGAGAGAGAGCGCAGGTGGCCAATTGTCACGCCGCCCTTGCGTAAGTCCTAGAAAAACTTCCACTAGTGCATTACCACTGCCTATAATATGTTAATTGGAGACCTTCAACTTTATATAATGGCGTTTGTCCCTTTTGTCTTGGTAGCAATTATTCTACGACCATGAAGGTTCGCCTGATGGAGAAAGGAGTCAATGAATAGGCGCATTTAAAAAGGATATTCTTTTAGGAACATAGACTCCCTTCCTTTCCCCAACAGGTAGAGTTGAGCACGGATAGGACACTGGGATGGGGCACTCTGATCTGTCTGATTTGAATAAGTTATTGGCTGCTTATCTACTATCATTAAACAAGCTTTAGTAGAGAGAGGAAACAGTAAGGTGCAATGTCATACTTCAAACTCACTGATATCATTCTGTCGCAAATATTACATGTTTGGTTGAAGGACAAGATGAACTCACAAAGAACAATTACCCATTCATCTCAGATATGACAGGTGGCATTTCCGGTTATGTTTTAAGAAAGTTTTTTATTTTACTTCAATGTACCATATAACAAACAAGTAGAAGGAGTATGGTACATCCATGGAAAATTAGGAAACCTCTGAATATCGCTTACAAATGCGCTTTTAGAGTAATTCTAACAATGCAATTTGATCCTATAATTCCCCTGATTTTTATTCTAATCTGTCCTAATTGAAATTTTGAAGCGAGCTAATGGCTGGCGGTCAGAGCAACAAAGGGCCCGCCAATCATTTCAAGAGTAGTACATCCCTCAAAATCCGCCCCTCACACTTTTTCTCTTGGCTTCCTTTCAGCGAATTGCTAAGCAGCTTTAAACGAAATTGGACATGCTGATTCGCAAATTGGTCAATGCATTTCATTTTCGTCAAAATCGAATGAGGGAGACGGGTAGTTTACAAGGAGAGCGAATTTGAATATATTTCGATATCCTTGTAATTATTATTAGTACTATTATGAAGAATTAGTGAACAGAATAGACACAAAATAAAGATAATATTTAACAATGATATAGGATGGTTGAGCGCACCCCCTCCCCCTTTCCCCTTCAAATTGGTCTAATACCGTCTACTGGGACATTAACTTATACTTGCATTGTCTTTTTTAGATTCTTAATGTCATTTTAATATTTAGTGTTCTTATTTAATGTGATTAAAATGCACCTTAATGAATGATAAAAAGTCTGCTTAGTCTACGCAGCGCCTGTGTCTCGAATTTTTTCTTCGTATCTCCGAGAGGATATATAAACATTGGTAGTGAGTTTAAATTATTTGGAAATTTTAAATATAAAAATTAAATAACTACGACATTGAGGAATTAACTTGGCTTTTACTTAGGACAGTAGCATATGAGCGACGGACTTTGAGTCTAATTCTGTAATCAGTGATATAATTTAAAAATATAAAAATTTCATAATATAAGCTATCCTTGTGAAAA
>KZ806879.1:1154771-1173206 GCA_000696205.2 Oncopeltus fasciatus
GTTAGAGCTTGGTCGTATAATATTAATAAATATAAATAAATCAAACACATCTAAACATACGAAATCAATGATCTTACTAAATGGATTTTTAAATTTTCAAAGGATAATATTAGACCCATAAAATTACTAAATAAATAAAATTTAGAAATAGAACAGTAAAATAAAATAATAAAAAAACATGTTTTCTTATTATTGATGGATCAAGTTCCTCTAATGTTCAGAATCTATCTGCGTGTAGCCTTGTTAGACTGTTACGTTTCACAATATAAACCAAAAAACATTATTCCGCCCAGGTCAAAATTTTATTTATAAATGGAAGCTTGTCCTGAGCTATGGGTGTTTAAAATGGGGTGGCAACCTGTAGATAGCCCCTCCCTCCAATGACCCTAAGTGGTTGCAAGGAAGGCTAACACAGCAAAACAACATTACAGACAAATGCCCGCTTCAATCCAAATTGAAGATAATAGTTCTTTATATAATGAAATACAAATTTAGGTAAACCAGAACAGGCTATCCTCTATTACCTTCATAAGAGAGACATCTATGTCGGGCAAAACATGTGATAATTACTTAGTTAAAATGGCTTACCTCAAAATGTGATTCATCTTATCAACATCCCTATTCATCATTTGCATCTGGGAGGTTATAGATGAGTTGCTTCCTGTAGAAGAGTCTGGGTAACCACATACCAGTCTTTCATTTACACATCTACATATGCAAACCTCTCGAAAAAAAGAATGCCAGTCAGTGACTGATTTTATACAGTCCAACATTGCCCGCTTTGTCGGCGAGGGACCTTTACATGATGAATACTCAGGATTTGAAGCATATTAATTTTTCTCAAGGCAAACCAACTACCATAACGCACTGATATCTGTAAATTTTTTTTTTATGAACCGTTTTATTGACGCTACAACAAACATAGCCGTCCGTATTCGTTTAAGACATTTGGAACACTCATAGGTAGGCGAAATAATGCCAACTATGGACTTCCTTGGAGTCCACCAGTCAAATAACACTTTTCTTAATCGCACAATCTAGAGTCTTTAATTAGTTGAGCCATTTCAGAAACTAAAAATTAGATGAATGGAAACACACTGAAAAAAACAAGCTACCTTTAATCAACTAGTTCATTTGTTTAGAACAAATACTACTTAGTTCAATAACAGGCAACACTGATTACTTCTGATATATTTATATTTTTAAAATAAAATATCACATTTATTTGTAAATATCAAATCATGAAGAAAAAAAAAAACTCTTTTTATCTTAAGATTGTAAACATGGATCTATTCTTCGCAAACATCTTGAGGGGGGGGGGGCAACAAATTTGGCTGGCGGTTTAGAGATCAGAGATCATTCTTTTGTTTAAATTAGTATTTTTTATATAAATCTAATAAAATTCCTGTTATTACTCAAATAAAACAATGTTTTGGATTCGTTGAATACGTGTTTACTTTAATACTTATATCTTGTATTATAAAGGTAATTTATTTCGCAATAATTATAATAGGTATAATCTGTCAAACTATTACTCATTACTTAATGTTACACTTTTATCTACTGTATTGGGTTAGTTGTGTGAAGTAAACAATATTTTAATGTTTATAATCAAAATCGCTACATTTTGGCAATTTCCTTTAAAATACTTTAATACCTCAAATAGTTAAGTGTTCCCTTCAAGAATATAGTAAAGTGTATAATATAAATATAAAAATTCAGCATAAAGTTCTCTCATGAAGTAAACTACTGGTTTAAATTCATGTTTTTTCATAAACACTTGTATTTTAATATAAAAATCATTCATTTATCTGAATATGTTCTACAATTAAGTTACAGTACATTACATATATTAGATTACCATATTCAGCATATTAATATTTAGAAGAAGATTTTAATATGCTAATTATTAGGAAGACCATTTCTCTACAAATACAAATTTTAAATTTACAGTCCAATTAAATCACTATATATATACATACATGCATGTACATACATATATTTAACTTATATAACTTTTTGGCTCAATTGAGTTTTAAAATCAAATATTTTAACTTTATTGTTAAATTATACAAAATTAATTTCTTTAAATTAACAGCAAATTTTATTTGTTTAGCAAAAAATGAACTAAAATTTAAATTAGAAACAGTGGTTGGTTTTCTACAACTAGAGGTTTTTCAATTAAAAGAGGTGATTTAGAAGAGTAGAATTTGGTCTTCTCGGTTAAAGAAGTGACTTCCCATGATAGTTGTTTGAATGTCGCTGGATAATTTATTTTTACAGTAATGCATTGGTTCCTGTGAGGAATATGGTCGATGAAACTTTATGGCATTTCCAGTTTTTCTAAATGGCAATATGTTGATGGATGTTGGTTGATTTCTTCACATCTGTTTGGGCAGTGGAAGTACTGAAACTTTTTGCAATTGTTATCTAAATGTTTTATTATATGGTTTGATTTTAAAATAAAATTAAAGTTAGGAATAATGTTAAGTACTGATTTTCAGGAAGTGTAGGAATAGGAAATATAGTATATACTTTGTAAATATATTTTGTTTATATAGGTAATTTAATAGTATAAATAATTCTATCTATATATATTTACAATTAATTGCTAGTAGAGATTCAAATTTTAGTATGTTAGTATATTATATGCTAAAAGGTCATGAATTAATATAATGATTCTTTATCTTCTTAAGTTCTTGAAATAGATCATGATTTGACAACTTTTATTTATTTACAAAAGTTAATGAAGTTTCTATGTCTTGAATAACATTAAATTTAGAGAGTGACAACATTTGAATTGCATACATGTGTCCTTAATTCTTTTGATTTTAAGTAAATTTGTAATTCTAGAATTTAAATCTAACAATTTGTCTCAGTGTTTCTGTATTATATTGAATATCATTGAGACTGTTATTAAAGTTATTAATTAATTCACTAATAATAGAAAATTTTAATTTTAATTGATCTTTGAATTTCATCTGATTTTTTAAAATCTGTTTAAATAGATTGTCATATTTTTTCTGAAATTTGCTTTGATATTGAGTCTAAAGCATTAATTAATCCATATTTGTTTGTTCTATTTTTTAAAGATGTATTTTAATATTGTTAACCTTATCTACTATGTTTGATATATTAAAAATAATATTAATAATTTTATTAGTTTTAATATAATATGCACTTTATGACTAGTGTTGTAAATAATTATGTCTTTAAGTATACGAGGACTCATAAATAGGTTAAGCCTGTTATGTTATTCATTAGTCTTTGGAATGTTCTAGGAGAATTTTCAGGCCAAATTCCATGCAGAGGAACTCATTCATCCATATAAAATGCTCTTTTCTGGGCACTATTCTTTTTCTACTTCAGTCTGAAGAAAACGTGAGTAGAGTTCCATCAATAAAAATTACTGACGTTGGCCAAGTCCAGTAAGTCAGTAATATTGGGAAGAGGAAAGGCATATTCAATAATTTTCTCATTTAGCTTGCGATAGTCTATCACTATTCACTATTTTTATTTACCAGATTGATCCAACTTTTTTGGTACAATCTATAAAGATCTATTCCTAGGGGAAATGGAATGTAAATGATACCTTTCTTCAACATGTCCTGAATTTGGTTTTGAACTTCATCTCTTTGGATGTAGGGGTATATAAATGACTTGGTATTAATGGGTAGTTCGTCTTTAGTCCTAATTTTGTATACTATTTAATTAGTAAATGTTAGAGCTTGGTCGTCCATTTGAAATATGTCTGTTAAAGTAAAACAGTAGTTTTACCAAGTTTGTAATTTGTTCCTTTTCTTCTGCATTCATGAGTTCAGTTCTAAGTTTGTGAGGTCAAATTTCATTTTGTTATAATTGTAATAATTCAATTTAGTATTGTTTATAGTTGGGTTCAGTTTTTCCTTTTTAATATTATAGGGTTCAATTCAAATAGGACATTTTAAATTTTAGAATGGAACTGGCTTCATTTTCATTTAGGACATTGATTAGTGTCAATCACTAAATATTTATTATTTTTTACATTTACTAGGGGCTCAGGAATTTCTTGGCCTCCTATCTTTAAGTGTGTGCATTGCCATTTTTAAAAATTTTGAATTGAGGCTAGTATAACTTGGATTGACCTGGGATTTATTGTGTTTTGTCAAAAGTGTTTTGGTCAATGTTGTTGCAGTTAGGGTTTTTAGATTATGATTTTTTGTTTTCATTTTGTATTCTTCATTTTAATTTTTTATAAAGTTTTCGGAATTATTTTTATTTGCATAAGTTGTGATGTGAAATTTTATATTAATAGGATTTGTATGGGTTGTTAATTTATTATTTGTAAAATGTATACAACCTTTGATTAATTATAAATTGTCTACATATAAAATAATGCCAAAACAATTGTGAAAATTAAATAGGTGAAATTTAAGTACAGGGTCATTAAGTTTAAATAATTTTGATAAATTAATTAATTACTGTATTTTTTGTTGGATCTTTCAGGAGCTCTAATTATTTTTATTTTTCTCCTCGATAATAAATTAAAAAATCAAAATATCACTTCCAAATAGCAGATTATGAAATGAATTCGCTAATTTTCAAGTTATTCAACTGTGGGTTTCGATTTCTTTCATAACTTTTTATGATATTTAAAACTATCATTACGCTGCTGGATTTACTGTCAAATCCTGCCCAGGGCTAGCTCTTATTTAAATTAGCTTGTCCTGAGCCATGGATGTTAAGAATGGGGTGGCAACCTGTAGATAGCCCCTCACTCCATGACCCTAGTGGTTGAAATGGGGGCTAACACACTTAAAAAATAAATAAATAAATAAATAAAATTTAAAACCTGTGATTATGAAAATGGGGGTCATCTGCGAACTCGTACTTTTGGACGCGCATGCGTTGCATACTCGTACAGCAATCTCAAAAGTCACACGCTCTGAGATGGCAGACAACTACAAGGAAATCTTACTTTTTTTTTTCCCGCTCAGATAAACAGTTTAAGCAGAAAATGCATTTGAACCTTCTTCTTTTTTTTTTGTGTGAGGGTAAATTTTTAAAATGTGAGAATGATATGGGAATGCTGTTGACTATTGCTTTGTCAAAGTTTTTTTTTTACGTAATTGGAAATTACACGCAATTTGACTCATTAATTATTGTTCTCCATTTACCACACTATTTCTGGAAGTTCAGCGAACATGACCGGGACATGAACTTCGGGAAAGACAATAATTTGTAAAGAGGATTGGCTAAACTAAAGACCTATGAGATATTTCAAATATTTTTGGTAAATTGTCTTTTATGGAATGGAATTCGCTGTCTTTTTGTAGAAAAGTTTCTTCTTTAAAAAGGTTCAAATTTGGAATATAAATATGTAATTAAGTTTTGTATTATTGTACTCTATAAAAATATACAAGAAAATAAAAAAAATTAAATGTCTCGCTCTTCCATTATGTAAGACTATTCATCGGGTGCCCTCCTCAGACCCTTGTGAATACAAAACAAGTACGTGAGTACAATGTACTGAACTGGCCGACAACATATCTTCAGCGTTATCATCGTGACATATCAAAACTGAGAAAAAAAAAAGCTTATTTTTTAAAAGTGTAATTTGAAGCTAAGCAAACGTTTATTTCAACAGGTATTCGATTAAATAGTTTCTCTTTCATCACGAACGTGTTTATATAAATAAATATTTATTTCAAAAATTGTTAAAACCCATATTAAATGTATAAATTTCTGGAAATCTGTTACATAGTAGAGAAGATAGGAGAAAGAAAAAGAGAAGGTACTTATTAAGAATTCTAACTGTCTGGCTACAAACTCGCTTGGAAGACGGGCAGGAGAGAGAGAAGAAGAGTCGAGGAGGTAGTAAGGGTACTATCCGCTACACCCCGCGAACTCTCTTGGAAGGCTGGCTGAACATAGAGAAAGAGGAAGAAGTGAGGGTTCATACTGTCTGGCTACTATCCTGGGAGGCATGGAGAAGGAGGAGTGTAAGGAAGTGGAAGGATGACTTGCACAGCGGCACTCCATAAGGGGTGGAGAGGCTCCAATGTTCGCACTTGTGAGGAGAGCGGACAAGCTCGTATCCGCGGCCGCCTTCCACTGCGGCGCCTTTGACTCCTCTTTGTCATGTCTAACTTTCCGTGGGCAGGGAGCCTACGAATACAGCCACCTCTCTATATTCGGCTCTGACACAGCCAACTGATGAAAAAGAAACGAGTCGGTGGCCAGAGCACAACAACAACAACTTCCATATTGTGGATGGAAGGCTTATTCCAGAAAGAAATAAAACTCAAATTGTGGTTTAAGACACCTACCTACTAAAAATAACAATTTTGAAAAATAAAATCTACAAATGCTAGTAATTGTTATTAAATCACATTATTTCAGCTGCTCTATTTTACATAAAGCTATATTTTCAAATGGAGATTTTTTTTTTACCTCAGGTATGAAGGTTAGATGATTTTTGTTGGGGTTCGGTCAAGGTAGATCCAAAAAAAAAAATGTTTATCCGAAAATAGAATCTTTGGAATATTAAATGTTCTACCAATCGTATTCTATAAAATTTTCCCTAACACTAATAATAGTATTTACAATTTTTACGTTTTATGCATATTCGTGAAAAATTAATTAAATATTTATGTTAGATAATTATATTTTACACTCAAAAGTTCTATAATTTTGTAACATTAAAAAAAAAACGCCAAGTATTACGAAATACCAAAATAATTAAACTGGACTGAAATAATAAATTTTTTTTTAATCTTAATCTATGACACCATGTAAAAAGTAGTAGACATTTAAAAACCTAATTTGAATAAGAGTTGTCATGTTGTTCCAAATACTTTGACTATTACAGCCAATAATTTGGATCTTTTTCGTTTAATCTCAAATGTTCACGTAGGCTTCGACGGTCGTCAGATGTAATTACCGTTTCATCTTCCGGGTTGGACCGTGTCAAATTGTTGTTATTTGCCGAGCTTTCGCACATCATGTTGAAAAGAGAATGATTCTCTTTTCAGCCCTGAAGAAGCCATCACATGATGTGCGAAAGCTCGGCAAATAACAACAATTTGACAAGGTCCAACCCGGAAGATGAAACGGTAAATTAATCTCAAATGTTGAATAAGTAACTGTAGATATTTTATGTGAGCGATTAATGTATTGATACGGTGAAATCAAGTTCTACTTATAGCCAGTGATCTATCCTGCTTTCTGTAAATGTTTTTTTGAGGACCCCCCCCCCCCCTCCTCCGTATAGATTTTCCGAAGCACTACCGTAAAAAAGTATTTATCTACTGCTCTTGAAGAGAGAGCAGATCTTGCTACAAGTGATCGTCAACATTCAATTTCCCATTCCCTATCTTTTGTCAGTGATCTATGACATCATTTTTCTCGGCCATCACATCCTCTAAGTATTCACCTGGTAAGAGGCTGATCCACTTCCAATGTCATTGTCTCCTTGAGTGCAGCGAACGGGTCGTGCTATAAAATGCAAAATAAAAACAATAATAAGAAAGAAAAAAACTCCTGCCTTTCACCTATCAGAGACATTCCAGGGTGGGCCGACAAGGAAGTCACCAACAGAAAGAATATTTTCCTATTATGGTTTCCAATTAATACATTCATAATTTATGTGGCGCTTTATCTCTGCTCGCTCGCTGAATCGCATTAGTAAGCCTAGTTTAGATCCGTTTTTTTTTTATCTTCTTATTCGCACTTATTTTTTACTGTTATGCCATTATCGGTTCTCAATAAAATAACTGGTTGTTAATATTTTGTTCTAGTAATAAGGTAGAGTGTTTATATTCCATCTTACTTGCATTTTACCTACCTACATTCAACACAGACTTCCAAGCTTTCGCCAAGTTTTTGTATTGTAAAACAAAAATATTATAAAATGTTGAATAAACTTTAAGCACATCATCACCAGTATTGCAGACTATAACAGAGTAGAACTTTATTCCACTGGTCTATACTTACGGAAATTGGACGTAGGTTCCATAATAGTAAAAATTTAAATATATATATTCAAAAAACAAAACTTTTAAAATTATTTTAATCCAAAAAAGGAATAATATATATTTATAAACTTATTTTATTTTACATATGTTTATATTCTTAAGATAAGAGGTGCACTATCTCTAGTCTCCCTCTGTAATTGGGGACACCACCCCTAATTTTCAACTGCTTCCTGACCAAAACATTCCATCTTACAAGAAAGCCAAATAGTCAGAACATCATATTCCTCAACTCATTTTTTTTAAAACGCGGGCCTCCATTCTTACCACCAATTCTTAAACTACTTTTTTCATAATTTTGTCAAGTGTAGTTTGTAATAACAGCAATTCGTAACTTCTTGATATTAAATGCGTAGCTAAACTACACTATGTAAGGTCAAAGAAAAGAGTACTAACATATTAAGCAAATAATAGGAGATATTTTATGAAGTAATGATAAGGTCTTCTACCTCCTGGGAGGATAATTATCTGAAGTGATCAGTACGCATTATTTTCACAGAATGGCACACATTGATAATAAGTGACCTGCTTTCTTAATTATTCCTCCTTTTTCTGTGCATTTATTGCCTTCCTCTTTTTGCAATGTCTCCCTCTTCTCTTAACATGGTTGATGATTAGTTGGCCGTCTCGAATATCGTGTGAGAATGGTTGGGGTTTCGGCCAGGAAGAAAAAAATATACACCACAATTTGGAGTAATATTTTTATTTATGCCAACGTTTCGGCTTAGCTAGTAAGACATCATCAGGGCTAAAAAGACAATACACACATCGTATAATACAACGAAAAACTACTCTGCAACTCCCCCATTGTCGGCCTCTTTCTTTTTCCCTTTGAAGGGATTACCTGGTTAATTCCTTTCACCCGGCCCATAAAATTCTTGTTCTTTGAATTTTACCGACTTACCCCACTCCTCCCTGTGACTGTGGTTTCACTTTTCAGTTGTTTCTGCAGTTTACAATGTGAACAGACACCACCCTGGGGAGATTTCTCCACCCAACACCATTGGTACATATCATTTTGTAATATGTTTTATTCCTAACTATAGTTAATATTCTTACATATCCTTTTTCTTTTTGTACAGATATTTCAATTTTTATGCATTATTGTTATGTGTGTGTATTGTCTTTTTAGCCCTGATGATGGCTTACTAGCTAAGCCGAAACGTTGGCATAAATAAAAATATTACTCCAAATTGTGGTGTATATTTTTTTCTTCCTGGCCGAAACCCCGACCATTCTCACACGCTCTTCTCTTAACATGACATTTTTCTGATTCACTGAGATGTCATATCTTGTTTAAGTACATAGTCGAGTCTGAGAAGGGTCAGGTCGGTTCGGATGTGGAGGGCAAGTAGAGCCTTCATCCAGTTGCCTTGTAGAGTGAGGAGGAACTAGCTTTGAGAGGGTGGTCTATGGGGCCATCAGATTTGGAAGTAGAGAATTTTTTCTTTGCAAGTGCGTACAATCTGTTCTCTACTAACGATGGTATCCCTGACTTTTCAGGCGGTAAGAGCTCGTCCTCCTTAAGTATTTAATGTTTTGATCTTTACAAGAATCCCCCGAACTCTCAGAAAGTAAACTGTGGTCGCTGTTGCAGACAATTATCTCTGTCATCTCTCTCCGATCAAAAATGCGCTGTAGAAATAAAATAATCCTGGTATAGTTTAGTTTTGACGTGTTCTATTTCGATCTATTTTGCTATTTGCTAAGGAAAAACTAGTAATATCTTTGATAAGACCCTGCGTAGTTTGCACACACAAATTAGAAAGTTAGTTCCTGATGCACCGTAAACAAGTGTCAATGAAGTATCCTTTATAAAATTCTTCTTTAATATTTGTAGAACGTCTAATCGAAGGTTTGAGACCCATAATACTGATGGGATATAATATATAATCCGGTCGGTGATCAGTTCGCAAAATAATTTTCATGCCGAATAGAACTTCTGAAAAAAAAAAAAAAAATCCGACATTTTCTTTATCAATCAAGGAGTAAGTTCTAAGCAGTTAATTGAACAGTTCCGCTCCAATACGCCTGAGGTGAGGATTATGGAGAGTTAAGAGTTGGAAAGGGTAAGGTGCTATTGGTGAGTATTTATCTAATTTGGGCAATATTCTTCAGTCTATTCTTATCTTTGTATGTAGTAGAACGGATAGCAAATGTACTGACAACTTGGAATGGACCACAGGTAATAATTGATTGATCCTGGCGTGGAACGAAGTTCCTGAGAGTTTGATTATTCGACATTTTTACGTCTTCAATATGTTCATCCGTAAATACTTTCCATTTACAAATGATTACCCAGATATTTGACCGACGTTCGAAGCCACCTGGATTTGTTGCTATAAGTGAGATGTAAGCTTTACGATGTTATTACTGAGTCGTGGATTAAGGGGCTATTTACAGGGAGCCATCCTATACTTAACACCCATTGCTCTGGACAAATTTTAAATTCTTGAACCCATATCTCCAGGCGTGGGATACAAAAGGATTCACTGAGTAAAGCCCGACCCCATCACTCCCTTAAAGCGCATAAAGAAAGAAAAATTTTACTTGAAGGATAGGATGGGATTTCCTCTGCTTAAACTACAGAGACAAAAGTACGGTATTTGAGCTCCGTGAAAAAACTTAACCCATTCACTCAAAAGACAATAAATTTCTCTAAAGAACTTATTGAAGACACACATAATTTCCTGAAATGTAACTGTTACCATGCTCTATGGTTGAGAATGTTAATCAAAATTTTATAAGATGAGGATTAAACTCTTACCAGTAATAGACTGTTTCCCTTCCTTGTCTATAATCAGAGAGAGCTTCAGCTTTTTAGGTACATTGTATAAAATAATCCCAGCATTCCTTGTCTGTGTCAAAAGACTTGGACTTGAATGTGTTCTTCATTCCCTCACCTTGGATTGACTTAAAAAATTTTCTTCAAGCGATAGATCTTTTTTCTTTCTCCCCTTTGGCATCCTGCCTGCAGCGCTAATAAAGAACGTTCTATTGTTCAAGAGTACCAACATATTACTAAATTAAGTAAATATTTAGTATTTATCAATGTTTAAATTAGTAATGGTGATTGACCACTCTTCAAATGTTTTTAAGAGTTTCAAAATCATAGGGAAAACATTTTCTTTTTCATGTATAGTAGTATTAAATTAGAATAAAATAATTTAAACTTATAGATAAGTGAATAGGCTTTATACCACTATTACAGCAGGTGGGGGATTAGTGGATGATCCCTCACTGGGGCAGCTTTACGTGTTATAGATACCAGACATATTTTCTCTATAGAATCAGTGCCTCTTTCCATACCATCAAGCCCTTTTAAGTTCAGATAGTAAAAGGCCTGTTTTTGTCCCAAAAGAAATAAAATTTAGCCACTTTTCTTCAGTGACATATCCCCCAGGCAGTTCAAATACAACCAATAGACATGTGGCAAAACTAAGATGCCATAAATAAACCAAATAAATTGCAAACTGACTTAGAAGTCCCATCATATTAGTTATGTGGTGAAATATTTTTACTAAATTTGGTGAAAAGAGGTAAAAATCACTTTTCCTAGGCTACAGACAGACAAATTACCTATAGTGAAAATAGACCATAAAAAATATATGGGATAACATGTTTGCATAGTATATAATCCACCTATATTAACAGGTGGAACAGACCTTATATTAATTAATCTCATCTGTGTAATAAATTAGGCGGTTAATTGAACTTTGGCCTAGTAGTAAAATATATACATCCATATAGAATGAACTCTAATTTTAAATGTTAGTAGTTTTGAATAGCTAATTTTAAATTCGTTTCCAGAGTGAGTAGTTTTATATATATATTTATTCGTTTTTGGAATTTTTATTTGAGCAAATATATGAGTTTCTTTCAAGTGCTTAATTTAAAAATCCCAAAAGCACTTAAAAGTATATTTCTAAAATTCAAATAGTTGCAGTCTATGTGACAAATAGGTAACCCTCTAGACATAGTTATTCCAAGATACTATTAGACTTATCAGTGGGATGAAGTGAAAAGGACCACAAGGAGTAGTGATCCTTCACTGAACTCTAATTTTCAGTTCTCTAATGACCTCTCTCTACACTAGTACAACTTCTATGGATTTTATTTTGCACAAAAGTATACAGCTCTTCTTAAATAAGCTAGATTATTGTTAAGGAATTGATGGATGCACGTATTGAGATGACTAAACCGATATGGAAGGGGTCAACTGCTCAGATGACACATCCTCCACATTAAAGAGGAATTCTATTTTCTAAGAATCATCTAGGTTCCATAAAGTTAGTTAAGAGATTCGCCAGTAGCTCCCAAGTCGATGTCAGATTGAGTGTCTCAGCATCAGGTCAAGGACCTTGACAGTGGAATGTTGAGTGACAAGTAACTAGAGAGTTCATATCTTTTGTAGACAATTCAGCAGGTTGTACTGAGGCCTCTTAGTAAATAAGAGCACTCTCTTTTTTTTTATAATAAGTTATTAATTATTCATTTGTTTTTATTTACTTTTTAGTTAGTATGGGCTGTAGATTTAATTATCTGTATAAATAAATATGTTATTAGTATGTATAATTATTTATTGTACTATTAACTTTAATTTATTTTGGTGTTAAATTATTACTGACCGATAACAATATTTTCTCATTGTGTTCCATCAAATAATACATCATGTAGATCCTTCACTAAAATAGTGGATATACATAGGCAAATGACACACATCATAGCAAAAATAACAACATGGGGTTAAGGAGAACTTTAAACCTAGATTCAATAAAAACTACTTTGAATTTTTCATGTATACTAAACTTATAGAAAATTAACATAGAATAACTGTTTCACTTAGTTAATTTGCAACTAAAACTGTACTATATCATGAAGATGATGTCTGTCATTATGAAAGACAAGTAGATCATGTCTTCCCTTTATTCATTTTACTAGGACAAACTTAAGGATTTCAGTACTTAAATGAAAATATTCAAATACAAAGGAAAAATGAAAAGGAAGCAATAGTTTAAATTTTATAATGCCACTAGTTAATTTTCATGTTGAGTAAAAACATGTCTCTTTTCCAGAGATTCTAAAAGCCAAATTTCTTGAGGTGGAAGGTCCTAAAATTTGAAGTTTCCTAGAACCATGAACATGAACAAACCAGTTTATATCCCTACCCTTGCTTATCCCTTCTTCCTGAGTACTCAATACTGTTTAATTTTGGGGACAAAACGTAAGTTTATTGGGAGTTTTTTTTTTTTAATTAGCTGTGACAACAAAAAAAAAAAAAAAAAAAATTATATTGCCGCTGCATTTAACATTCTGGTTAGTGCTCAGTTACAGCCTATTCGTAAGTTTATAAATTATCTGTGACAACAAAAAAAAAAAAAAAAAAATTATATTGCCGCTGCATTTAACATTCTGGTTAGTGCTCAGTTACAGCCTATTCGTAAGTTTATAAATTATCATTTTATTAAGTTTTTTTTTTCATTAGTATCTCTGTTTTTTATAATTGTCCTTAAAATAAATTGTTAAATAATAATTATCCTTTTACATATAGTATAAAAATTATAGGAAACCTTGATAACTGAAATTTTTTTTTTTTTTAATTTGATACCTCAAACATTTGTTATCTCTAAAAATTGCTAACTCAAAACAAATTTGTTCACCCTTCAACTGTGATTTATCGAGTTTCGACTGTATAGATTATATATATATATATATATATATATGTATTTTTTCCGTAATGCTAATATTAACAAAAATATTAAAATTTTGGTCTTCTTCCAAACCCCACCCCTACTTCTAATCATTTACAAACTTATTCAAAAGCATGCAAAAGGAAGCATAAATATAGAATTTAGTTGAGAAAACTCAGATTTATCAATTTAGCAAGTCAATAGAATTCAGATTTCACTCAATGAGAAATCAAGACTTCCCTTTTACTTTATCAACCATAAAATTAATACTTTTGTTTCATGTAGAACCCCAATCCTTATTATTATATTCTTCTGAGCAACTCCATAAGAATTAATTTCAACAGTAAACAAATATGTGTTCTGTTTCACTGTACTAAAGTAAATATTAGGCTCACAGCAGAAGAAAAAAACCTATTATTAGTTCGATTTTTTTATTAACAAAATCGACTTTCATTTTCCATTTAAGAACTGCAGGCCCTATTGTAATAGGGAAAAATTGTGGCCTCTAAGTTATCAATAAACAGTTCTGTATTGAGATTAATTACTATCAACTCACATTTTACATTTCAGGCATCATCCCCTTCTATTGGGCCAAATTAGCTCAATTGTGAACTTAGTATTTTGTTTTGTATTTAAAATCTACTTTCTGAATTTTATTAGGAACACATGTAGCCTTTAGAGTGCTAAACACACACGTGCACATGCAAGCGTAAATAAACATATTATTAGTAACTATCATTTTTGGTAACTGATAAGGATCAGAGAAAATATATTTAAAAAAACAGTTATGAGAAGAACCTCAATAGCTACATTCCTACAAATTTGCTAAAATAAATGAGTTTATTTCATATAAAACAATATTAAAAATATGTTTAAAAAAAAAAAGGGAGGAGTAAAAGGATCCCCTTCAACACATTTTTGACTGACAAACCGCTGAAAAATTACAGTTTATGCTTAAATATATGATAGAAATAATTAGCTAGTGTTTAAAACCCTATTTATTAAATATGATTGAATTTAAAAAACAAATAATATTTCAAAAGAAAATTCATCAAAACTCTTGAACAAGAGACCAGTCAGTTTTGCCTTTGAGAATTCAAACAAAATGAAAAAAGAAAATCTAAAATCTGAAGTGTTAAGAAAACTCTAGACCTATTAAAAAAAAAAAAAAAGTTTACAAGCTTTCTTGAATGATAATAACACAGTATACACAGTTTTTAAACATTTCTTAATATCCTGTCTTTCTTATTAAGTTTTTTTAGTACTACCATCTACTTTCATACCTCAAGAATAGATACCTGGAAGAAAAAACTAATTTTAAATAATTATCTTTAAATCCTTCCCTCTTATCCCAATTCTAACAATGAACTAAAAAATATAAAATAAAGTACAAAATGAAATAATTGTATCAGTATTTTGAATCATAATTTTAAGCTTTAAAAAACCTGGTCAAATTTATTTTTCTCAGCAAGTTTTCAGTAAGTTAAATTTTAAAATAGGTGCAATGCAACAGAACACACATTTGTTTTTAGACAATTTTAAGAATATTAATTAATTAGAAGCAAAAAGTATTTACATTACTTTATTATCCTTCATACAACTTATAAATATTGATCAGTGAGATCCATAAAAATTTTGTAAAGAAACAAAAGCTAAGTTTTTTCCAGACTGAAGATTGGGGTTAAAATAAATAACCACTTTACAAGATCGAATGTATTCAATGCTCTGTCATTCTCTCTTTTTCTCAAAAGTGGAAGTACAGCCCGTACATTCTTTATATATACTAATAAATTGATCTACAATAGTTATTATATAGCTAAATCTTATTTATATTTATATATATATTTATTCGTTTTTGGAATTTTTATTTGAGCAAATATATGAGTTTCTTTCAAGTGCTTAATTTAAAAATCCCAAAAGCACTTAAAAGTATATTTCTAAAATTCAAATAGTTGCAGTCTATGTGACAAATAGGTAACCCTCTAGACATAGTTATTCCAAGATACTATTAGACTTATCAGTGGGATGAAGTGAAAAGGACCACAAGGAGTAGTGATCCTTCACTGAACTCTAATTTTCAGTTCTCTAATGACCTCTCTCTACACTAGTACAACTTCTATGGATTTTATTTTGCACAAAAGTATACAGCTCTTCTTAAATAAGCTAGATTATTGTTAAGGAATTGATGGATGCACGTATTGAGATGACTAAACCGATATGGAAGGGGTCAACTGCTCAGATGACACATCCTCCACATTAAAGAGGAATTCTATTTTCTAAGAATCATCTAGGTTCCATAAAGTTAGTTAAGAGATTCGCCAGTAGCTCCCAAGTCGATGTCAGATTGAGTGTCTCAGCATCAGGTCAAGGACCTTGACAGTGGAATGTTGAGTGACAAGTAACTAGAGAGTTCATATCTTTTGTAGACAATTCAGCAGGTTGTACTGAGGCCTCTTAGTAAATAAGAGCACTCTCTTTTTTTTTATAATAAGTTATTAATTATTCATTTGTTTTTATTTACTTTTTAGTTAGTATGGGCTGTAGATTTAATTATCTGTATAAATAAATATGTTATTAGTATGTATAATTATTTATTGTACTATTAACTTTAATTTATTTTGGTGTTAAATTATTACTGACCGATAACAATATTTTCTCATTGTGTTCCATCAAATAATACATCATGTAGATCCTTCACTAAAATAGTGGATATACATAGGCAAATGACACACATCATAGCAAAAATAACAACATGGGGTTAAGGAGAACTTTAAACCTAGATTCAATAAAAACTACTTTGAATTTTTCATGTATACTAAACTTATAGAAAATTAACATAGAATAACTGTTTCACTTAGTTAATTTGCAACTAAAACTGTACTATATCATGAAGATGATGTCTGTCATTATGAAAGACAAGTAGATCATGTCTTCCCTTTATTCATTTTACTAGGACAAACTTAAGGATTTCAGTACTTAAATGAAAATATTCAAATACAAAGGAAAAATGAAAAGGAAGCAATAGTTTAAATTTTATAATGCCACTAGTTAATTTTCATGTTGAGTAAAAACATGTCTCTTTTCCAGAGATTCTAAAAGCCAAATTTCTTGAGGTGGAAGGTCCTAAAATTTGAAGTTTCCTAGAACCATGAACATGAACAAACCAGTTTATATCCCTACCCTTGCTTATCCCTTCTTCCTGAGTACTCAATACTGTTTAATTTTGGGGACAAAACGTAAGTTTATTGGGAGTTTTTTTTTTTTAATTAGCTGTGACAACAAAAAAAAAAAAAAAAAANTATATTTAATAATAAATACTAACATCCATCCTTAGCTCACAAGTTTGTTTTCTACCTTCAGATTTTCATTTCAAGTAATTTAAGTGCATTTTTTAATTTAGTATTGAATACTAACAGCTATCATTAACTCACAGGTTAAAGTCACCACAGGGAAGATATTTTATAATTATCAATAGCTTAAAATTTGCTGATGAGTAAAGCAAAAACAAAATATAAATAGTTATAATTACTTTGTAAAACAATTTGTTTTTATACTTATAAATTTCATAATGAAAAATCCTTTGTCTAGATCAGATTAGATTAAGAATGAGAGACGACAAAAATAACTAGAAATGTCGATTCCTCTCTTTTCCAGTGTATGTGTATGTGCGTGCTGCTTATACTAGCGACAGAGTATAAGGCATGCTCAGGAGGGTATCATGACTCCAAAGCATGCTGAATGGCTCTCTCACTTAAACAAACATTTCTAATTTAATATTAAAAATCTTAGATAAAATATACATAATCTATACACAATATACACACACATACATATACATATATAAAATNTGTGCTCTAATTTTTTTAAAGCTTTATATTTTATTTTATTTAGATTTTGGCAAACCTCTGTTTTAAAATTAAATGTAATTATTTCCTTTATTAAAAAGTATTTTCATTGAAATTATTAAATAAATTCTTGATTCACCATATTAAATATTGAGCCTGTTAAAAGAATTCATCAATGTTGTTCTCCAAAACATTAATTCAATTTTGCTTTTGAAAGAAGCAGAAAAGACACGTATCTCCCATTACTATTGTTCAAAATGAGAAATGAATTTGTCTTTTCTTGCCTATTTCACACCCGACATTATCACGAGGGAGGGGCATGGCCAATAACAGAAGAAATAATATATGTATCAAATATATATATACGCTGGGTGTATGTGTGTACATATGAATTGGATCTCGAGTAAAGTCAAGGACGCACAAACACAAACACGTTGACTAGGATCGTAGTCGAGAGTCATTGTGGGTTTAACAATGGTGATGATGATGTTGATTGCTGTAGACACTGATGTTAATGAACCTCTGATGGCTCTGCTTTTGTCGTGTGATGATTTGTTGGATCTGCGCTGCTTAGTGGCTGTAAACCAACAAAATATAGTTTAATATAAACTCAATTAAAATTTAAGAAAAATGTAATGAAAATGACATTATAACCTTCCATTTAAATGGTTGGCACACTACAATATTTTACCGCTAATGTTATTAGGATGTTTTGTAAAATTTAATTATTTGTCTTAATGAGAGAAGGGTAATTGTAATGGAAGCTAAAATGTGCAACAGGTAGAAAAGCTACTATGACCTATAATTCGTTAAAATCTGTGAAACTGAAGTTGAAGGAGGAAAAATCTAAAACTAGATAAATAATTATAAAAAAATATAAAAATATTA
>KZ806879.1:1191610-1206633 GCA_000696205.2 Oncopeltus fasciatus
AGACAAATATTGTCATATATATATCATTGTTAGTTGTTGAAGATGGCTTACAATTAAGTCGAAATGTCGGCAAATAATTTTTTAAAAATATACTTTTTTTAAATTGTATTATTTGGGATCTACCTTGACTGAACCCCAACAAAAAAACATCTAATACTAATTTCTAATGTTTAAATTTTTTAATTACGACACGAGGCAAACCAAAGTTGATACAGGAGCTTCATAAACTGATTTCCTACCTATAAATATAAACAAACTACTAAAATAACCATAAAAGCCCCCCTAAAAAACCAATGAAGGTATAAGTTAATGTCCCTTAGGACGACCATAGGCCAATCGGGAGAGGAGAGAAGAGGGAAAGGGTGACGTTAAACCGTTTTAGTTAAATTCTAAATATCAACCCAGTGAAAATGTTCAAAACAGTGAACATTTTATTCTTCCTCCCTCCCTTTAATGTAGAAGGACATAAATAAAAGAAAATGCAATTTATTCTGCTGTTTGTTAATTTTCCCACTACACTAATAATATATATTGATATAGATATTGATGCTTATTCAATTTAATTTCCACGTAAACTAGCCCTATCCTTATTTGATTTTAACCATAAATAAATCTTAGAAAATGCAATATAAAGCTCAAATATTAAATTTAGTTTATTTTATTTTATAAGTAGGGAGGTTTCGACCAATTAGATACATTTTGTTCAAATCTTCAAAGAGAATGTTCCGTTTGAAGATTCGTTTATTTCTCAAATCTGATGAAACAAACCTAGTTGACAAAACTAAACATAACCTTTTAAATTAGGGCTATCTCCCTTATTAACAAATACCATTCTCTATCCCAAACAATGTTTACCAAATAAATGTATAAAATATATTTAGATATTTTTTTGTTGGGGTTCGGTCAAGGTAGATCCAAATAAATACTAATATTAAAAAATGTGTACACAATTTTAATATAATATATATGGTAAAAAAAAACTTCATTTGTATAAAATGTATTTTTTATTATTTTAGCCCTACACTCTCAAAAACACAATTCTAAAAGATAAATCAACTAGCTATTTTTCTTAGTATAATTATTAAAATTCCAGATAGCAAAATTGTTTTTAATGACTTACTCAATACCTTTAAAACTTTAATATAACAATAATAACAAACTGTATAAACTCAATTATTATATTTTACCATCAGGAGGTGCAGCTGGAACTCCAGGATAGCCTACAGCAGCAGGGAAATACTCCTTGTTCACACAATTTCGCAGACAATCAGGAATACGACCAACTATTGCACGTCGGATTTCAGAGGCTGCCATTTCTCGCAACTCAGTGCAGGAAGCATCTGAATAGAAAGCAGCATGTGGTGTGACAAGGAGATTGGGAGCATCCTTCAAGGGACCTAGTAAAGAAAAAAAAATAACAGTAACATTACAATTTCACGAGAATGGAAAAACAAAAGAATGCTTATGTGCAGACAAAATATCTGAAATGGTCAGTACACTCTACTTAACTGTAGCAATTTAAAAAACACTTAATTATTATTTCTGCTTAGAGCTTATGCGTCTATTAAGGGTTTTAGATAATTATTATCAAATAATATCATGTAAAATAACTTCTAAATTAATTCTGGATTATAAATGAATCTCTATTCTATTATCACTGACATTACAAAATATTGAATTAATTTTTTAAAGCAATTTTGATGGCTTATGGCCATGAAGGCTTTTAAAACTGCCAAACCACAAATGATGGTACAGATAGATTACATATTATCATACTGGATATAGTTCTGAGAGAATTAAAAAAATCAAGAGGGTGAGCACGCACGTATGAGTGAGTATTTATTTATTAATGCTACTCCAAATACAATAAAAGGACAGTGGGAAAATTTTGACTCTAGTTACAATTTAATAATTAAAGACTGTATAGGTACTACCAATAAACAAAAATTTAATTAATTCTTCTAAAATAATTTAATTTTTTTTTTCTAATTTAAGAATATTCAATGCATGCGTGCACACAACACATCTCAAACATTAAATAAGTCTAAAAATGTAAATTCCATTTTATTTTTTAAAAAATTTTAATAACATTTCGTAATATTAATGCTATTATAAATAATATTAGATTTATTTAACTTGGGAAAATATAATGCATTGATTTATTAATTATTAAATATATGCAGATTTATCATCCCAATTGATGTCATTCAAGTTACATAACTTAAATTAAAATTTAATTTCTAGAAAGAAATAACAACATTCACTAAAGCAACATGATGAAACCATGTAAACAATACTTTTTCATTTTATTTAGTATTAGTAGTATTATTATTATTATTATTTATTAATTCAAAAAACTTCAGACAAATAAGATCTTATAAACAGAACTTATATTTATAAACATTTATTATTGTAAACCCTACTCTGAAGCAATATTAATCTGCCAGATAAGTATATTTTATTTTAATACATCAAACAGTGGACATAATAAATAAAAACTTTAAGATTTGTCGTTAAAAAAATATGATTCAGGAGAAATTAAAACATAACTTGACACTTATAAATATGCTATACATTTAAATATCTTTTTTGTTAAGTTTTTATTAAATGAATGTTACAGAATAAATGTCCAACATTCAGGAGCTGAATAAACTAAGCAGATGACCCATGTTTCATTAAAGATATAAATAAAAATAAACTTCTACTTTAAGATCAAACTAAAAGAAATTTTATGTTTAATAGATGAAGAGAAAATTAATTTTACTAAAGGATTGGAAAGGTTAGGGTCCCATTTTAAAGAAAGAGGAGAGGAGCAAGCTCAACCCTAGTGGTTTATTTAAATATAATTTTTAATTAATTATAATTATGCCCTTTTTTAATTTCTTATGAAAAACTAATTAATAAACTTGCATTTTGCATAGGTTTTATAAAAGTAATAATAACAAAGATAAATTACTCCAAAATTATATTCCCAAGCATATTCCTTATTACATTTTGGTAAAAATAGAAAACAAATTTTAATTTAAGTTATAAAAAGTAAAATTAGATATCAGTATTTTAAAAATATGTGAGTATTTTTGTGAGTTACATATATGTGTGGTGTGTGTGTGTATGTGTGTAATTCTAACTGGTTTCATTGAACCATATTTAAGCTTCTGCATAAAATAATTTATGAAGAACAAAAAATTATTTTCAGAAGTTGCCACTAGTACGTTGTGGGGAATTTAATTACTTGGTGCTCCAAGGGCTAAATAAAACCTCTTGAAATTTTTAACAATGGAGCTCAGGTTGCATGAATTATCACAAGCTAACAATTACTAATACCCAAAAAACAAATTTTTGAGATATTGAATCCAAAAAATTTTTTTTATGAGTTATCATGTTTTTCTTATAACATGTATGTATACTACATGTATAAGGGTAATTAATGTTAAACAACTAGATGCTTTAAAGAGTTTATTTAAAGAACAATTGACAGAAACAGAGACGCTAATACAAAATAAAAACAAACATAAGAAAGTAATCATTTACAAACTTAAAAAACTTTCTTCTGCCTATATGTAGGGGTGTGATCATCTATAATATGCTTAACTATGAGCAAAGCTGCAATAAAAAAGAGATTTTTCCAATAAATATATAATGAAATTATATACTTTAGCCACTCATGTGCTAGTGGCCAAGAGCAAAGTGAATGTTAACATAAAGCGACGTTTTTAGGATAAGCTAATGCATTTTTTAGTAATTTATAATAAAATACAAATAAAATTACACTAGACAAAAGGGAACTCAGAATACTGAGGGGGTAAACAGGTTAAATAAAAGCAAGACAGAGAGAAGTTGGTCAAACTATTTTACATTTGCTATTTTAATTTTACATGCAAATTATGTTACACCCAATAGTGGGGCACACTTCGCTAAACATTTGTCATCACATCTTCTTCATGAGCGTACTGTATGAAACCCAGCATTTATTCAATCTTGATGATTAGAGTATTAATACTAAAACTTATGTTTTTATTCTGAGTAGACCAACAGCTTTGTTTAACTGAGAGTACAAAATCAGGAGAAATTTGAACTGTTAATTTTGATTTTTCAATAATAATCACACCATTCAATAATGGCATATGATAATAATAAAACAATAAAAATGCAGTTATAAGTACAAAGCCATCACCAATACTTATAATACACATAAACACGTACACTATAGAACAAACATATACAAAACCAAAATAAAATAAAGAAAAAACAAATAAAACCAAATAAAATAAACAAAAAATAATAATATGTAAAGCCTAGTACCAACAGACACCTCAAATGATGGGACATGTCTTTAAAGCAAATGGTAAAATTTAATCAATCTAAAGATAAACACCATCATTCAAGATTATGCCACCAAATACCTCCCCGAATAAAAATACTAAACTTTATTTTATATCCATCAACCACAGTTACAAACTTATTTTCATAAATTTATAAACTTTGTCGGACTAAAATACCAAAAACTTAAAATAACTGGGCCAATGACAGAATATTATTTCAAATAAGGTTTATTTAAATTGATTTGTATATTTTAACAACAGAATTCCCCACACCCCAATGTTAGGTAGATGTGAATTTCTTGACTAACACACACACACAAATATCTTATAAATATTTTTTTTGTGGTATTTAATCCCACGTAAATATTAATAATTTTTAGTGCGAGGGAATAGAATAAAAAATCTGACTGTCCCAGGCAGGACTCGATCCTGGATCTCCTGCTATCCGGGCCGGTGCATTTATCAATTATGCTACCGGGACCAGCGTGATAAGTTATTAGATTCCCCGCACTAGTGTCGAGAGTCTAAGTTAGGTTTTTTATTCTGTTCCCTAGCAATAAAAATTAATACAAATATCTTATGTGTGTTTCAGTAATAAACTTTTCAGTTATTTATTTATATATTTCCATTTAATATTTGATTTTATTACTTCCTGCTCTATTTCTTACCTTTTCTAACAACATTGTAAATCTACCAAAAGCCATGAAGGCTTGTAATGTAAAAAAAAATTTGTCTTGGCAAGAGAGGCGGGAAAAGCAGGAGATAAGAAAACAGAAGAATCATAATGAGAGAAGTCCAGCATGTCTGAGAAGAGGGAAACAGTTAATGGTTTTTATTTTTTATATTATTGAAAATTCTTGAATCTTGTTTTCTAATGATATTACTTATTATTATTATTATTATATACTATTAATGAATATTTTCCAATATCAATTCTTTATACTTTTTATTTCATAGCACTTGAAAAAAAAATCCCCTAATACATTTTAATTCCCATAAAACTTTAAGCCAATAAAATTTTCCATAAACATTAAGCCAATAAAAGAATTCACGAACTCACAACAATTGCTGCTTGACAAGTTTTATGCCATAAGAGCCTATAACAAAGGATTTTAATAGTCAAGGTAAATATAGGCAATTACAAAGTACTATTATATAAGAGAGATAAATTAAGGAATGAAATTGGAAAGAGATAAAAAAATAAAAATAAAAAAAAGATAATAAATCTTCCATGCAATAGAAATAATACAACTCAAAGAAACTATGTACTAGTCAACGTTTTAACTTTATGTTTTAGCTTTAAATGTGTTTTTTTTTTCTAAATATTACATTACTAAAGCCTTAAAAATGTGGCCAGCAATTTAAAAAAACTAAAACTTAAGAAAAAAAATCAACTCATTAATTATCATTATATTATTCACCTAAAATATTCCATCTTGATTTTAATGATAGATAGCAGTTAAAATGGTTTTAAAAAGACCAGAAGATGTAATACATCATTTATTAAAACCTATCCCCTCTATATATTAAGTTAATTTCCAATTAAATACAATTCCTCAACAAAAAGCTAAAAAGCTTTCAAGCAAGTATAACACAAGAAAATGACTGCTTTAACATATATTTTAGTAACAAATTTAAATTTACACTGATTTTGAAAATACAACAAACATAAAAAAGCATGCAAAGAGATAACTAAATGCAATCTAAAATAAATACTTTAGGAAAATATATTTATCAAAACATTCAACTTATACAAATATGTCAAAAAGATAATAACTGGTGTTGTGGATATAAAATTTGATAATGGATGAAATAGAAAAGAAAGAAGAAGTGCTAGATTGAAATAAAGGGTGATACGATAAAGGGGAGTGATACAAGGTGGCATTGTATAGCTGATACTGGACTTACGTTGATCACCTTGAAAGGCATTGTAGGGCTCGCTTTCATGCACGTCAAGAGCTGCAGCACGGATCCTCCCCTGCTTTAAAGCAGTGGCCAGGGCTTCGTCATCAATCAGTCCTCCCCTGGCTGTGTTGACCAAGAATGCCCCTGCAATAAACAGCAAAATAAAAAATCCAGTTTCTGATAATATATTTTGTTCTTCAAAAGAATAATTATTTTCATTATATATATACATACATATATANAACTCGATTAGGAAATAATTAACTTTTTTTCAGAATTATAGAGGGGACAAGATAAATTTGTACAAAGGTTGGAGTAATAAACAACAAATCTGAAAATGATATTACAAAGTCAAAATTAAGAATATACCACTGTCTTAAAACTGATTTTATTATTGTGTGAGGTATTCAACAAATCCGAATGAAATATTTTTTGAAATGTCAAGCATGAATACAAAGTCTTTTTCCTGCATCTGTTCAGTTTACAGCAATGAAATTCAATACAAAATTGTTTGTTGATTATTGTTTAGGAAAAAAATAAAATAAATAAAGGTAAAGTTCCACAGCAAAAAAACAATTATGAGGGTTTTGTCTGTACCATTAATTTTAATTTAAGAGCCTGAAAATACTAGAATTAATTAGTTTCTATATTGGTTGTTAGTTTTTGTTTTATCATTTTTAGACAAGATTAAAGGCTAACTTCATTAAGGTTTGAAATCGAATGAATAAGAGTAGGGTATTACCTAAATGTCAAGTGCGAGCACAAATATTCTTATCATTGCATCAGTGTTTTTGTTTTAAGCATTAATCTCAACACAGATTTCTTTATTGATAAAATATATATTCAATAAGAGTGGAAATTAAATGACATTAAAATAAAAATATTCACAAACTACATTACTAAGGAATTCATTGATTTACACTGCTCCTGCAGGAAAGACTTTTTTTAATTAACAATAATCTTGGGCAAAATTACATTCTTCTGTTATATCTGTTAACGTTTTAACTCTTAATTCACCAACCTTATAATTATTATGTGAATTTCATAAAAACAAAATTAGGCACTAGGTCAACACAGGCCCAATTCAAACATACAAAAATGGAAAGAACAAAACAAGCTAGGACTATGCTATTTTAACAACACTTCTATCTGGAGTTTTGTAAATATCCATAACTCTATAAAAAGCACTATGGTCAAACAATATAATATTAAACTAAAACCAATTAGTTTAAGCCAGCTTACCTTAACATCAATATTATCTACGCCGCTACCTATTCGTACTATTATCCTAAGTGTTTTAAACTTCTCCAAGTCTTCTTTCGTTAAAACTATTGTGTGCCACATAAGTGCTCCTACTGCTTCATTCAAAACCTGAAAAAATAGAAAATTGAATTAAATGTTATTCATTAACTTAAATACTTGAGATATTCATAGAAAAAATTTTTTTTTAAAAAAGCCATTGGTGAATATGGCTCGATTTCTTATTTTTTATGATTTTATAACACTATGAATATAAAGACATGTTCAATAAAACTGAATTCCCTCTTTCTGGCAGTGAAAACAATATTTTTTTTTTAAATATTCTTTTTTACATCTGAATAGTGAAGTAAATATCAAGTCTATACAAATATATGCACGTGTGTGTATGTGTTCTTAGTATCAATGAATAAACGTGTAACTTGCATGAAAGAAAAACTTTAATCAAGAGTCAAATTATGATATAATTCAAACATATTCAATCACCAGATCTATCAATATATAAAAGAAATTAAGTATGATTGATTGTTAAAACTTTCCTAATCAAATGTAAGATTTAAAATCTGCTATTTCATATATTATGATGCAGTTAAATACAAGTTATAGTCTCTGAAGGAAATTCTTTAAATAAAGGGTTCAAACAGATACTCTTGATGATAAATTTCGCTGATTTAAATTTTTTTTTTATAAAACTTTAAGCTGCATTTCATATTAAGTTTATTCCCAATTATAAACAACTTATAAATGACAGATAATCAGGTAATTTTTTCCCTTTTCTCTAATCTAATTTCGCATTTTGATCCAGTAGCTTTTAATAATTCAATTTCATTAGCTTAACTTTCCAGAATTTGCACCGTGAGCATATACTCACACTACGAAGCAAAAAGGTATATCTCGTATGTACGTTATAGGCGATGGTGCTGGTCTCTCTAGCTACACCTTGTAGCCTTCTCTAGCCTCCCGAGGTGTCTCGCAATCATTAGTATCTGTCTGTAGATCGCCAGGAGAGATTTACTAATCAGAGTAGTGATAGTAATATATGTGTGTGTGTGTGTGTGTGTTGTTTATACACTAAAACAGTATATACAATAAATAAGAATAGGTGGGAAAAAGAGTGTGGTGAAAACAAAAATTAAAAAAGTACAATGAGTAAAATCTCTCCAAAAATTTTACCCATTGTAATTTTACTTTTTGTGTGTTCACTACACTCTTTCTCTCGCCTGTTCTTATTTACTACACATGAGCACACACACACACACACACACACACCCAAATATAATTGAGAGAATTCTAGTAATGAATGACCAATTATACCCATAAGACAAATATTGTCAGAAATAATAAATCAGATTCAGCCTACCTGGCCTCATTTGTTTGATGGTGAAGTCATTAATTAGGTGATGGTTATGCTCATTTAGGGTACAATGCAGAGACACACAATCAGATTGGAAGAGAAGATCCTAAAAAAAAAGGAAAGAAAAACAATTAATTGTTTTATTTATTTGAAATAAAAAAAACAAAAACAAGAAATAAAGGATCCTACAAAATTTTTAGCAGAAATAAAAATAATCTTTGAAAATAATATAAAACACTGTAGTAAATTATTTGTTTTAAAAAACATTATAGAATTAAAATATAAATATTTTATAAATATGGGCAAGTTTTTGTATCTTTGAGAGAATTTGTTGGAGAGGGAAAGGAAACATCAAATGATAATAAGAGTATTTTGTTTTAAGTCAACATCTGATATGAATACTTTTTCTGAAAAATTTTGTAGTCTTCAGAGTTTTGTAGTACTTCAGCACAACTATTTCTGAAGACAGATCCTCGGCTTGATGTATCTCAAAACAAAAACTGTTCACATTTTTAAACAATATAAAATCTCCAAAATTCCGAACATCATAACAATAAAACTGTATAAAAGAGACAAGAAACTAAGGTGCTTTAAAAAGAAGAGAAAATGTTGACTCACTGGCTCTGTGATATATAAAATAGAATGAATACATAGAAAAACAAGACTTCTCTTTGACATTATTAATATTATTCAAAACAATTACTGACAAAACCAAGCTCAAATAATATTCATGAAACCCAATTTAACCAAACCAAGGCCCTAGTTATAATAGAAAAATATTGTTAAAGAACAGTTAGGGAACCCATAGAAATAATCAAAATCCCAACAATATTAAGGTATTCCTGAACATTTACCCAACTAAGAAACTCACTAAAACAATATCTATAACCAAATTCAGACGTTAATTCTTCTAAATACAGATAAAACAATACTGTTTTGAAGCTTAACATAAATTTAATGATTTGCAAAATATAATAATGCAAAAAATAGGAATTATTATTTTTTTTTTTTTTTGCATTTTCTTAGAAACCATAATTTTATTGTTTATTTTAATTTTTTTGTTTCTTGATTTTTGAAGAGGTTGCCTAAAAGACAACTAGAGAACATTAAAGGAAAGTTTCATTAAAACAGAGACTAATCTTCTCATAGTCTGTACTATGGTACACAGGGAATAGTTTTCCTTATTAATTAGATGGAGAAAAACGAGTTAGTTCTAGATTAATTTTAAAAAGTGCACACTTGAGAGCAGTATTTTTAATTTTGTATTACATTTATTTAATTGTGGTAACAATACTTCAAACCAGATAAATCTGGTTAACCGTTCCACTCATTAAAATTAAAAGTGGATAAAAATAAAGATGCATAAAGTGTATAAGTTCACGTGGAGAGTTTTTTCAAAAAACGGCAGGTAATAAAAAAAAAAACAAATTCTTTTAAATTGTTCTTTTTTTTTTTTTTTTTTTTTTTTTTTTTTTTTTTTTTTTTTTTTTTTTTTTTTTTTTTTTATCAATCTTGAGCGAACCCCAAAAAATTCTCTACAAGTAAAATATATAAAAAACTTAGTTCTGCCCTCAATATTGCATTAGTCATAAACAAAAAAAAATGCAAGAAATGTTTTTAAAGAAGCTAAACTTTAAGTAATACATAGGTTATGATTATGTAAAAGAAACTAATTCAAACTCTAGGAGAAAATATTTATATTTAAAAGCTGTAATCAAGGTAAACTATCCTGAAAGGACTCTTCTTGAAAATCAAAAAGTATTAAAAATAAAATTAAATGCTATTCGAGGTGGGATGCATGGGGGTGTGAGAAAGTATATTTTAGATATACAGGCTCCAATAAAATAAATAAGGAATTACATTAATTGGAGCATTTTAATAATTTAACAAAAAAAAAAAAATGCAAAAATTAAGTCTATTTAATAGTTGGGATCCCACCCTGATCCTAAAACTGCTTCCAAAAACCTACAAGATTATCTTGATAGCATTCAAAAATGGTATAGCAAATGGAGAATAAAAATTAATGAAACAAAATGCATTCAAGTAATTTCTAATTAGGAAAGAAAAACTTTCCTAAAATTGTGAAATTTAGCAATATTCCTTTACCACTCTCAAATTCCGTACATGGGAATTCACCTGGGGTTCCACCTTGACTCACAACTCATAATAAAATTAAAAGACGACAAGGAAGGAGTCCAGCCAGTTTGGCTAAGTACATGTATAGAAGGTATACCAGGTATGCAAGTTTAAAATGTCGTTTTAATTCCAATAGAATGCGCTCTTAGCCTATTGAAGGATTTGCTTATCTCTAAACGCTATTTTGTTTGTTAGTCATTTGTTTACAAAAGTCAGTTGTTTTTAAGTCGTTTACGTGGACNGGTGGCGGGGGGTAGCGGCCGTCAGAAAAAAATCGCGGGCGGAGGGGGCATATCAACTAAAAAGGCAAAAAAAATATAAATAAAAACCGATTTGATAAAAAAAAAATCTATAGCAAATTCGGCTTAGACATTTATCCTTATTATTCATAAGGCATAGAGAAATTGTGGGGGTGCACCTATATTTTCGAAAAATGGTAACTATAAGTGTAAAATATTAATATTTAAATGAAATATCACAAAAAAAATTCAATAAGTAGTTGTGATAGATAGCTATGGCGATCTGTTAGGGACATCGAACCGATCGGCTGATAGTGTTGGAAGGTTACTCCCGAGAAAAATATCGGAAGCGAAGGAGGCTATTCCATCAGCTTCCCGGGAAGGTAAATTCTTAGGAATTTCCTAAAGAAAGGTACAGTAACAACAAGATGGGGGGTGTGACTATTATTTTTTTTAAATTACTTTAATGTAGCTAAATTTTATTTGTATGCAGTGAATGTAAGATAACGCCATGTGTGTATATACGTAAATAAATAAATTAAAAGTGGTTTTACCTTCCCCAGATAAAATACTTTACACCTTCTTAAATTAGAAAATGGACTACTTCACCTGCAGCGGCTAACTTCTTAGGATAATTCACGAAGGTAAGCGGCTTTTATAGAACATTTCACGTTGTAAGTGTAAGCGTGCGCTAGCGCAGACGCTCAGCACCGCGATTTTTGTATTACATTGATTTCCATTACTAGTTATGATAGAAAATCAATAGAACAAAATAAAAGTATAAAACATAATTTTGTATAGTACATAAACAGTAGAAGTTATAGAAAATAATGCTTTTATGAAAAACACAAATTAAAAAAAGGTATTTTATGTAAAAATGTATACAAAGTGACTGCATCACTTAACTACCCTTTGTAATGGGTAGGTTTAACTGCTTTGTACTCCTAAGCATGTGGAATAGTGAAGAGGAGGGGGGGGGGGGGTAGATCACCCTTCCTCCTGAGGAGATATATAAATATTGAGGAAGCCTTATTGTCAAAGACTGATCCGAACACATACTCCAATGTTTTAGAAGGGAAAACTACGTCAACTCCACATGCGGTTGTTTCATATCCCCATTGATCCTACGAACTTGTTAACAAACTCCGCTTTCGGATATGTAATTGAATGCCAGACGCACATTGTGTAAACTGAACATTACGCAGGCGCCAAAGAAAAATCTATATTTGCTTGAGGCCGACAACACTCGCTCGAGACCGGGCTGAGACAAGTAAATTATTCCACGCCTCTGTTTGCCTATCCATGGAAGAGAATGGGGCGGACTGAACAAGGCGGTGGTTCTCTTAAGGGCTGGGGAAAACAGTTCCACCGCTAGACCCACTCAATCCTTCTTATTTTAACAAGACCCCCTTTCAAATTGTTTAAAATATTTTCTCCGATTCTACCTAAAATGATCGCCACTAAAATGTGTGAGTGTGAAAGCATGCTTGCAAGAACGCATCTGTATACGTGAGTCAAAACTCTAAAAGCTAGTTTACAAGAATGCAATTTCGCAAGTTTTTAAAGTAAAGAAAATACGTGGATCAGGTGATGCGTAAACTAAGCCCTCAGCAGAGCTGATAATGAATAGATGTTATGAACTTTGTAAGTTAGATAATCCCCACTAACTATGGAATATATTTCTTAATTTTTAAAACATTGGTGTTGAGTCACAATACTCTAAACTAAATAAATTTTTTTTTGTTTTTTTTAGTTGTGGTATTTAATCCTACGTAAATTTTTAACAATTAATGCAAGGGGGTAGAATAAAAAATCTAAACTGTCTCAGCCAGGAGTCGAACCTGGATCTCCTGGCAAGAATACTAGTCCTGGCCGAGACATTTTTAGATTTTTTATTCTACCCCCTTCCATTAATTGTCAAAACTACCTGTTACACCCGCTGTAGTATTACACCGAAAATAAATAGGTGAAAACCCCTAGTTATCCAGAAGAGCAGAATCAGTATGAGAGGAAGGATACTTCCTTTCTGGGGGAAGTCTACTGAGGGTAATAGGAGGGGATTTTAGTTGGTCGCAGTCAGAACAGTCGTATGTAGACCCGGTATTAGCTAGCATAGGTTTACCTAATCAGTACTTGTAGAATTCAGCTGTAAAAGACGAATGAGTGTTAAGTGTAGAGTGTTTTTACACACCTAAATTATGTGAAATTATTATTTGGTTGTGGTTTTTTTATCCCACGTAAATTTAGAACAATTAATGAGAGGGAACAGAATAAAAAAATCTCTCTGTCCTCGCCAGGAAACGAACCTGGATCTCCTGCTATCCGGGCCGGCAGCAGGAGAGGACAGATAGATTCTGTTCCCTCTCATTAATTGTTCTAAATTATGTGACTGGGTTAGAGGTATAAGAGGAAATATGATGAGAGCGGTATGAACAAAGTCAGTAGTACTGGACGGGAGGAGGAGGGTGTAGAGCGGGGAAGTATGGGGAGGGCTAAAGAACTCACCTTTTCGTGTATTTCAGAGGTGCTCTGGGCGTCGCAAAAGGCAACGGTGGCCACATCCTTGAGGATGGGCATCTCGATGGAGCAGTCCCTTCCATCGAGGAGCGCCACCAGAGGCCGGGTCTGGAGGGGCCCGTTCGCGATCGGCCCGCGGAGAGTGTCTATTCGAGGGCGTTTAGGCAGCATTTTCCGCTTGTCCATTATATCACGCCGTCTGCATCATACACTTCGCTCGGCAGCGCTCCACCTTCTGAAACACAAAAGGAACTTCAATTAGTTTCAATAGTGTCAATAATGTACAAGAAAATCAAACAGAAATGTGTTTACCCCCCCCCCCCCTTAAAAAAAATCAACAGCTTGTAATAATACTTAGTATATATCTAAATTTTGCTTACAAATTTAAGCTTGAATTACATTAGCATTAAATTCTATATTTCTTTAGAATGTCCAATCCTAAAATATTTTTAATTCTCTTTAAAACAAATATTAACTTCATATATTTTAACAACTAATGCCAAATTAACAGAGCAACTAAGCTAAATTTTTTCGACAAAATTAAATAACTTTTATTAAAAAATTGTTACGATTCGAATTAAATAGTATTGTTATAATTATTCATTGGCTTTTACTTAATATTTTGTCATACATATAACAGATACCCATTATATGAAAGCATTTAAAAAAAAAAAAAAATTATAAACAATTAATGAAAAGGAATAGAATATAAAAAACTATCTGTCCCAGTCAGGAATCGAACCTGGATCTCCTGCTATCCGGGCCGGTGTACTTGCCAGTTATACTACCAGGACGTGTTAGTTGTCTTATTCAATTCCCTCTACACTAGCAAGAGTCTAACCCACGAGAAGGGNAATGCATGGCCGTTCTCTATTGGCTGACATATGTATTGCCAATAATTTAAGCGTCATATATTTTAATTATTTATAATAATTAATAGGGAGGCCGGAGTTGCGTAATCGAAGCAGAATTCCCGTAATTTATAAGTCAGATTAGAAGCGATGACCACTTAAGGTTGTTCGAGACTGATCGAGAAGAATGGAAGCTCACACATACCAGCTACATTAAATAATCAAAAGGAGTTTTTTTTGACTGAAGATATTATTCTTAGATGATTTTAGTTGGGGTTCGGTCGAGGTAGATAAAAAAAAAAAACACAAATTAAAAAAAGGTATTTTATGTAAAAATGTATACAAAGTGACTGCATCACTTAACTACCCTTTGTAATGGGTAGGTTTAACTGCTTTGTACTCCTAAGCATGTGGAATAGTGAAGAGGAGGGGGGGGGGGGGA
>KZ806879.1:1206895-1227088 GCA_000696205.2 Oncopeltus fasciatus
AAATGCACCGGCCCGGATAGCAGGGGATCCAGGTTCGAGTCCTGGCTGGGACAGTTAGATTTTTTATTCTGTTCCCTTGCACTAAAAATTATCTAAATTTACGTGGGATTAAAGACCACAAATTAAATAATATTTATAAAATTAAAATAACTAAGGTTGAACAAGCTATCTCCCCCTGCTCGGAGACACCCTAGTCTCTACACCTTTGATGACTTTACACAAGTCCCTTCAGATCTCAATTTCTCGCCTTGAATGCACCCCTGGAAGCAGTGGGGACAGGAGGAAGAGACCTCTACGGCGGCGCACGGACACACCAGGTGCGGGGTAGGGCCTGAAGCCTCCAGCCAGCACAGGGCGAAGACCTTCAGAGAGAAGCCTCTGTAATAGAGAGCTAGCAGGACAGATTGTAGAGCGAGGGACCGGGGGACCGAGGATAATCACCTCCTTCAAACTGCTCCCTTTCACATCCCAGTGGACAACAACACTCCCAACATCTACTCCAAGGAAATACCTTCTAGTAGCTGCTCTAGGAATCTCACAGTTCACGTTAGCAATTCTTTCTGTCAAACAAGGGAACACTATACACCCGACGTAAAAACCACCAGTACACGTCAATCACAGGCAGACTGAAGTCTATCTGCTCCCCTACCATTAACAAAGATATATTTTTGAAGACAGCTAATAAATATATTAACTAAATTAAATTAAATAGCTGTCAATATGATGTTTATTTAAACTAAACTACGAGAAATTTCTCTAATCATCTGGCAACTGCATTAGATAAATTCATCTGATGCAGTTGCCAGCTGATAAAAATGTGTGCCTGTGAAAACTAGAGCTCGCATTTCTCTTACGTTTCAGTCTATGATCTAGACTTAAAATTTCATTAACAGAATATAGCCAACAATTCTTGATTCATATACCAAAAAATGTAAATATCAACATAACGTAATCGATAATTAATTATATAAACGTACGCAAGAAAATTCGCTCTCTGAACACTGCTTACGCGTTACGTATTTTAAATCTATTATTGCTTACATGAATTAAACTAAGTATTTATTTGGTATTTTCTGCTTTAAAAACAAATGTAAATCATCTTTCAGCACTAATAACAACGTTGTGTATTTCTTTCTCATTACTTTACTAATTCACATAACAGATTATTCTATAAAAACGCAGGTTTTGTTCTTATAGGTCCATTATTCGTAAAAGTGGACAGAGCAATAAATTCAGCGCGTAATGGAATTATACCAGTCAAAAATAAAATTTTCAAAACTTACTTCTGAAGATTTAGGCAAGAGTGCCGGAAGCCAACAGCCTCCACGAAGTGGAAAAAGAATTAAGAGGTCTGGAAGATTCGGTCTTACAGATCTGATAATATATAACCCTCATTTACAACTATACACCTCTTCAACTCCACCAAATCTTCAATGGAGCGTGGGAGATTTAGTTTAATTTGAACTACTCCTACATGACATTTTACTTTATAGAATGTACTTATAAATGGCGGAGATGTTGACCGTGGAAAAATGCGATTTAAAGGGAATTAGGGTTGATATGGTGGTCTTTTAATAAAAATTTTGATAAAAATAATACACTAACATAATTTGTATAAAATTGCTACTTAGATTGTTAATAAAGAATCTTTTAGAGTAAAATTATATAAAAATAAATATTGAACTGTTTTTAATGAAATTTAAATCAAATTTTGCTCATATGCAGGTTCATTCATAAAAGATCCTACTCTAAAGAGGCTAAAAGTTAAAAATAATAAACTTTATCTCTAATAGATATTTTCATGCTCCAATTTGATTAAAATATTTGCAATATTTATTAATAATAAAAAAACCCAGTCCTGCCAGGTCATGAAAGCCCAGGTTGAAGTACAAGAGGAAGAGTTTATTGTTCTGGCCCAAAATATATTCCCACTAAATAAATAATGATGAACAATTAAACAAACTGTAGCACAGAAAGAAAAATTTATCTCTGCTTTGAGTAACAAACCGGGGACGACTTCAGGCCTACCACAACCACTGGACAACCCATTAGCAATATTTATTTTTAATAGCAAACGTTTCGGCTTACAACGCAAGTCATAATCAAGGCTGAAATTAAAAATCTTATGGAAAACCAAAATAAAATTTAAAAAAATAAGAATAAAGTAAAATTTAATGCTATTATAATAACAAAAATAAAATGTGAGAAAATGAAAAAGAACGTGCATTAATATTTGGCACAGCATCATTGTGTGTGTGTGTGTGTGTCTATATAGTAAACAAGAACAGGTGGGATAAAAAGTGCAATGAACGCACAAAAAGCAAAAATTACCAGAAGTAAAATTTTCGGGGATTTTTCGCAATTTTTCTGTGAGGATTCAATAGAGACTGGTCTGTCTCTGTATGTTCACTGCGCTCATTATCACACCTTATTCTTGTTTACAATACATCGCAGCCGCGAGTATTTCATTTTCTACATAAACTTTATACATTAACTTAACTAAACTCAGATATAGTGCTATTAGTGACGTACAAAAGAATCTCCTTGGGAGGTGAGTCTTGTAATGACTAAGTCGAAAGAAGAACGAATTGACAAACCAACAGTGAAGAAGAGAGAATCCGGTAAGTCACAGTCAATCGGTGGTAGACCTAATATATAGAGGGATTGTGACCAGACAAGAGAAGATAATTATTGTAATAAGTATGTGGTTTTTCCAAATAATCCAACAGAACCCCTGTTAACAACACTGGCGATGGATACTTGTCTTAATCCCTTATCTTCTTTCTTTGATCAACCATGACACAGTTATATTATCATTTTTTTTTTTTTTTTTTTTTTATAAATTCCGTTTTATATTCCAGTAGGTGTTTGAAAGCATCCATACAAAAAGTTACATTTTATTGGCGTTGGAATCAATAAATATAGTAATATACAAAAAAAAAAAAAATTATTTCCCAGTCTAGTCCCAAACACTGACTAACTTCATGCATGACTTCTGACAGCCAAACCAACTAATATCAAACAATATATAAAACATATAATACAATATATAAATAATATAAATCAAAGTATCTGGAGTCTATTATCTAACCTAAGCAATCAGATGGGTTGCAGAAGCACCCATCTGAAAGCAATTTGGGGGGGGGGGGGTTGGTAACAGGGAACTGAAGATATGGAAACATAGGAATTGTAACAGATTTCCCAACTAAGAGTTAACTTTAATGAGTAAATGATAAAGTATATTTTACAACAAGCCGCAGAGAGTAAAAAGTATGATTACTGAAGTTTGCTTTCGGCAGGTCGGGGAGTAGAGTGGATGAATCTCACACCAATCGGAGTTGCATTAATAATGTCTTCCACAATTAAGCGTTTTTCGTGACAACAATACAGAAAATTACCTCCTAGACTTATTATCATCCATAGTATTTTTCACAAGTATAATTGCAAAGAAAATATTACGAATATTTTGGTCTACTTCTGAAGCCCCCCTCCCCCCCACTCATCAGATTTCAAAGGAAAGGGAATATATTCCACGCTACAAAAGGCCAAAATTGGTATCTACATAATAATAATAATAATAATAATACCTATCAAATACCTGACAGCGATGAAACGATTGATTTTAAGCGATTAAATACATAAAATCATGGGAAGAATGGGGAAGGCATTCAAAACTCACAGTTACAAGTCTCAATATCTTCTTTAATGTAAGTTTTACTTCATAAACTTTTCTACTGCAATGCAAAAGACTCAGTATGAAAAAAAAAATTTTTTACCTGTTGTGCTAGATGCAACTTACTGAATATAGTTAGTTTTTTTTTGTTTTTGTTTTTTAATAAAACATTATTATTAATTACTTTCTACATGTACATAGATGGTAAAAATGTATTGAAGAGATACCAGTGTCTAGGATGTCAGTATCTAGGACAGCCTAGTATCTCTTTACCTAGTATCTCTTTACTTCTCACTGACGAAGGGCGAGAGATACCCTACAATTTTGCTACTTGTGATATTTTCTTTTTGAGTGTGCACTGTACTCTGTATCCTACCTGTTCTTGATTGTTACATATCGCAGCTGCGAGAGTTTCATTTNACAGATTTCGTATTTCAAATATCCATATAGGTATAGAAATAAAACATTTTATTTTAGTTGTTTTTCTTAATGAAATTTGGAATATCGCCTTTAAATTAATGTGTGATTATGTTTCTGAACAAAATCGAACGAATAAGAGTGGATGATGACTTTATATTATATTATGTCAATGTAAAAAAATTTTATTTTTTATTAATATGGCATATGTAATATTTAGTTCATAGTAATAACACTTATTGCAGATTTTTGTTTATATATATATATATATATAGTGAATTACGAAAGTTGTGGAAATTTCCAACGAGTTTTAATACTAATTGGCCATAAATTGCTCATAAGCATTTAAATCTAATAATTTACGTAATTTTACAAATAAATATTTAAAGACAACTTAGACAAATAATATATCTAATTTACATAATTTCTGCTCAAAAGATTTTTTTCACATAAATGAAATTTTATGAAAACGATATCAGGCGGTCAAGACATATCTAGGGTATTCGTCTACTATCTATATTGACTTCAATATAAATTATAGAAGAATGCTCAAAAGATATCAGGGACTATTATTTTTCGACTCGATGTAAAATGATAATACGCTCCAATTAATTAGAAGTTTCGAGTGCATCAAACATAAGTCTAGGGGACTTTTGAGAAATTTAAATGATATATAAGATGTTTTCACTCATTATTCGCAAAAAATAATTTTTCCTGAAATTAAAGAAAATAATAATTTTCTAAAAAAATTAACTGTCGAACGAAAAATCACTACAATCGAAATTTTTCTTATTTAATGAATAAAATTAAACTACTCAGGTTACACGAAAAAACGTATTTGTTTATTTTTTAATTATTATTATTTTATGAAGTTTCGATAACTCTACTTAGACTTCATTACACACCGAATAAGCTGGAGAGCATGCACTAACAACTTACAACAGCAATACCACATTTACAGATGTCTAAATATTAAATTAAATTACAAAATAATAAAGCGCTCCAAATTATTTTACAGTTTTTTTCCTTCCACATTTAATAATATATTTCCATATACATTAACTGATAAAAATATTCACTATAAAAATTGTAGAGAAAATTGAAGTAAATATTTAAAGTATTTAAATTTTTATAAAAGTAAAAAAATACTAAACCCTCAAAACATTTTTTAACAAAATAAACGCACAATAGGTGCGTTATCATAACGGATCCCCTAACTAAATTCCGCACAGGAACTTATACGAGAAAAAGCCAAGCATCACATTTCTTCTCAAATTTCGCTCTTCGGCACTCCTATAGTAATAACGTCATAAATAAGTAACTAAAATCAATGCAACAGATCAGTTTAAATATAAAAAAAACATGTATTTTATTTTCTTAAGACTACCACCCCCCTATTGTAGCAAATTTATAATTTTAGGCCTTAATTTTCAGCAGCCCACTTTAGGGATAACGGATCATGGGTCGTATGAAATTACAAAGCCCCCGGAACGAATGAATTTCATTTAAATTGGCTATACTCTTTCGGGCTAATTCCATGTACGGACTTTTATGGTTTATTTTCCTAGAAAGTAAGATATTTTAGTCAAGCAAGACACGAAGAATCCAAAAATCAAAAATAATAAAACATCCTTCCCGTACACTAAATCATTCTACTGAATAATACGATCAGGAAATGCAAATAAAAATCTATTTTTAAATATGTAAGAAAATAAATTACGATCAAATTATTTGCAACGTATCACTCGAAGTTCTCCATATTCTGAGAAAGATTTGTTAACATTTAACAAACACATGAATTATGTCAATAAGGCGCCTAAACCTCCTACTTATTCATAAAAATCTACCTTATTATGTATATCTTTTTCAAAGTAAATATCTACGTCAGTATCTAAGATCACGTATGTATACATTAACATTTTTACATACTTGACGGAGACGGGGAGAGGTATTGACGGTTATCAATTGATTAGTCATAAGTATAAATTATTTATACCATTCATGTTAAAGAAAAATAAATGAATTGCAATTGATTTCAAATTCAATTTTGCCAAAATTTTCTCTACAGTGTGTTCTTTCCAGACTTTAATTAAAATGTAAAACTTCATCTTTTAAATTTATTTGTTTAGAATTCCTTCTTTTTGCAGACTTTTTCTCGTTTACTTTTTATATTAAAATGGACCAAACCAAGTTATAAAAATATCAAACATGGAATAAAAACCTGATAATAAAACTTATTGATTGATCAATTGCCGAACAAAATAATTGCCTCTTCAAGCTAACCTCTGAAGCACCACCACTTCGCTTAGATTTATTTGTAATTAAAAAATAAAATACTTCATTTTGGACCAAAACATTAGTTTTTAACACAAAATATAAAAATGAAAAGTAAAAAAGCTATAGGGGAAAAAAACTGGCACTGGCGAGGTCAGAGCCGTTGCTGGACCGTAGTCCCGATGTATGCATGTATGTAATCTGGAGTCTATTATCTAACCTAAGCAATCAGATGGGTTGCAGAAGCACCCATCTGAAAGCAATTTGGGGGGGGGGGGGTTGGTAACAGGGAACTGAAGATATGGAAACATAGGAATTGTAACAGATTTCCCAACTAAGAGTTAACTTTAATGAGTAAATGATAAAGTATATTTTACAACAAGCCGCAGAGAGTAAAAAGTATGATTACTGAAGTTTGCTTTCGGCAGGTCGGGGAGTAGAGTGGATGAATCTCACACCAATCGGAGTTGCATTAATAATGTCTTCCACAATTAAGCGTTTTTCGTGACAACAATACAGAAAATTACCTCCTAGACTTATTATCATCCATAGTATTTTTCACAAGTATAATTGCAAAGAAAATATTACGAATATTTTGGTCTACTTCTGAAGCCCCCCTCCCCCCCACTCATCAGATTTCAAAGGAAAGGGAATATATTCCACGCTACAAAAGGCCAAAATTGGTATCTACATAATAATAATAATAATAATAATACCATTCATNCATTTTTAAATGTCAGTCGTAATGTGAACAATTAAAAGAAAATAAAGATATTACAGAGGGAATGAATACGGCTGATGGTAGTTCCTCCAGGGAGAATGAACGGCGGGTGGAGGAACAAGAAGCTCTAAGTAAGTATTAATTAAGATATTTATTTTTAAATAAAAAGACCCGGTAGGAGAGGAGGGGGTCGATAAGAAAGAGAAATACCTCCCCCCCCCCCGCCCTCCTTGGCGTAGCACAGTTGAAGAGTAACTAAATCAAAGTTGGTAGAGGAGAGCGAGGGGCAGACACAACTTGTAGCCCAACTTCACCCCTACTCCACAACTAAGTTCAGCTCTCTCGCCTCCCCTCCACAAGTCAGCTAGCTCTGTCTTTAGCTCTCTCTCTTCTTAGGCAGTTTTTAGGGAGGGGGCCACACAGAGGCCCTCCAGAATCAGCCCTATATAAATTAAAGGCGGATAAACTCCCCCCCCCCCTCTCACTCTCTCTCGCTTCTTCTTCTTTAACTTTTAATTTAATTTAAAGTTGCTAACCCCCCCTCCAGCAGCCGACCATCCCCCCTCCATCGGCGCAATGGTGTGCGGCGCCACCGTAAAGGGAATCAGCGCCAGATACATGTGGTCTACATGTCCAATCCATCAGAGCTCAACTCGTTCACATAAGCGTCGTTCGTTATAGGCCGACTGCCTGGTGAATCCACGTTCGTGGCAACCTGATTTCAGTTTATATCTGAACCTTATTCATATAATTTTGATTAGTTGAGTTTCCTTCAGATAAGTAAAAATTTTCGGCTGATATATGGTAAATGTAATTTAATTGTGAACATCAGGTCACTGGTAATCCCCATAATCCAACGTCAGACTTCGATCAATACTAAAAAAATTAATTTACATATAATTAAACTATGTAAGCTGAGTTTCTTTCTGATAAAATTGAAGTTGATAACCAAAGCGTTAACTCGAATTTTTAATCAATTTCAGACTGCTAATAAAATATGGGTGAAATAATTGAGAAGTTGGCCAGTAACCTCCACAGTCCATACATACATTTTTCTCAATGCAGTGTGCTTACAAGGCTAATGCCTCATCTTCAGAGCTCTAAGTTGGTCGAAGTGAACTCTCGAGAGGCCTCGAAAGCACACTGCATTGAGAAAAATTTATGTATGAACTGTGGAGGTTACTGACCAACTTCTCAATTATTTCACCCACCTGAGATTGAGAACCTCCACCAGCCAGTTATTATATACAAAGAAAATTGCTAATAACTATCCACTATCGAAATTTCAATTAATACTACCAAAATCAGTCATGTACCAGTAAGTGTAGTAAGATAAAGTTCTATTAAACAAATATTTTAGAACTCAACTCATTCGGAATTATCCAAACATATAATGTAATAGATATAAAATCATGAGTTACCATTTTCAAAACAGCAAGTTGTAACAATTTATGATGAGATTATTAGGAGAAAGAGGTGAATATCAAACCTGAAACAAACAGAAAAATCAATGAGAGATTAAGAGAAAAAAAACTAGCAACAAAAATTATTTTATTGTATTTTTAAAACTTATTTAAATACAAATTTAAAGCCCTTAATTTTATTTTATTATTTAAGTACCTTTAATTATAAAATGATAATAAAATAAAAGGCGCAGATTATAAATTCATTTAACCAAATTAAAAATTAGCACATTTTACTATCTATGGATTACCTTCTAATGTCCATTAAAGAAAAAAGAAATTTTAAATTTAGTTTTTATTAAGATTATTTTTTTAGCTGTGGTGTTGAATTCCACATTAATTTAAAACAATTATTGAAAGGAACATTAATTGTTTAAAATTTAGCGTTTTCATTATGTCCAATACACTAACGCCCAACAACAAAAAAAAATCCAGTTACGGACATGTGTTTCGCTGTCTAGATAGATATAAATTACTTTGTAGAAGATATAAGTTCGATTAGTATCTCTTACTTACTCCTCAAAAAATTCATCATAAAACTATTATAGTCTTAAGCCACCAATATACATCAATACACAAGTAATTTCAGGATAACTGTTAAAGACAAAGACGGAGAGGAAGAAAATTTACATTCAACAACTTTTATGTAATATAATTTTTTTTCTCTATCAACAGCAATCATATTGAAGGTTTTCTTATAGACATTCCTCTTAGCTTTTTGACAAGGAAAATGGACAAAGATTCGTCGAAAGTTTTCCCAATAGCTGCATTCTAGAAATATAAATCAAGAAGAAAAGTTTTCTTTTCCCTTGGGGAAAAATTGCTAGGACTAAGCAAAGTGAAGAACTGATTAATAAGACTTTAGCAAATCCAACTAAAAATAGTTTTAGAAGAGTAACTGGATAAGTGAAGTAAGCAAGCCAATACTGACTCCATAACAAATCCCAGGGGACAGATGAGAGGGGACCAATAATTGGAGCGTGACAAACAGGTAGAGCCTGTTCCAGGCAAGACATGTGTGTGTTTCAAAAACACTCTCAACCACATTCAAGTTCGTAGTTCACTAGTTATAGAAACAGTCGAAAAATTTAATTTTAATTGTTAAAAGTGTAAAAGTAAAAATGTAATTTTGTATAGTCAATAGCGAAATAATGAAAATTACAAATTATAAAATAAAAACTAATAACAATAAACCAATAAAAACATATCAATTATGCTGGAACTACATAAACTAAACAAGCAAAGTTTAGTGCACAAAATAAACTTAACACTCGAAAGTCTCTATTTTTNGAAGAAATAGAAAGGAAAACTTTTGTTTGCTAAGTATTTATCACAGAACCTACTCAATAAAATGTTTAAGTCCAAAGCCCTATTTAAAAATCTAATGTTATACTTATTGGATTAAAAAAAAACCCTAATAATTTGCTCATACCCTTCAAATACAAAGAAATAAATGTTTAATGTTTTGATTAATTTGAATCCCACCCAGGGCAATATTTTATTTATAAATAAAAGCTTGTCCTAAGCCATGGATGTTTAGAATGGGATGGCAACCTACCTCCATGACATAGTGGTTGAAAGGAGGACACTTAGGAAAAAAAATGTTTTAAATAAACGTGTAAATCAATTACCACATAATTTATTTATATCCTATATAGGATGTAAACTAATTATTATTATTTAAAATTTGTTTGCTTTCACAATAATTAATGTCACTTAACTTTTAATTAAAGTAAGAACGTCCATTACTCAAATTTATCATAAGTTGTGAAATAAAATATGTAAATTTAATGTAAATTTAATTTAGGCTTGATGTAAATACAAATTCCTCCACAGTAGTACCTCCTTCGCAAATAAATTTTCTTCAAATTCAGATAGCAAAAGCTATTATAGTACTGCTTTTATCTCAAATAGGGCTGAACGTACATATTTATTTATTTTTGTAAACCTTTTTTTTTTTTTTTGAGTGAATCTATGATAAAAAAATTCGTATCATAGTATATTTTTAAAAATAAAATATGAACATAAGATTTCTGAATAGTAGAGAAGCATTTACGAAGTCGATGATCCTTCATGAGAGCGACCAGTAGTGCCTTCACAAAAGTCACCTACACCGGGAGAGATGTGTTCAAGGCCTCTCTAAAACTGGATTTTCAAATTGATCAGTATCATTATATTGAGGTTCTACCCATCAGCTGGGATTTACTTTCCACTGGAAATAGGTCACTCGTTCTATGACTACCCTGGCTAAGGGTACCCACTTGTATATATATACGAGAGAGCCAAGACGCGCACCCCTCCTCTAAGCGGAGCAGGATGTCCCTCAGAAAACCGGGCCCCCAATTACCCAATAAAGGACGAGGCGTCTACCATCACCTCAACATCCCTACACTGCTAAAATTATCTTAGCGGCATCTGTCTTATATTGAAATTACCACATAAAAACTACCTTAACTATTGCGTCATTTTAATCATGGAGATTTTTTTTTTACTAAGCCCTACTTTCAGTAGAAAAAAAAATTCAATTGACAAATAAAAAACTCGTGTAGTAAATAATCTAGATTAAATGCTCAAAAATAACTATTTCATTAACTACTTTATTTTCGTATCAGTTTATTTGGAATGTACGTTCCTGGGGGATAAAGAATTTTACAGAATAAAGAGATATGGATATATATTGTAAGTAAAATACTCCTAAGCGACATATTTTTTAATTGATAAATTTTATTATAGACGAACTATATTTTTACAACATTTGTGGTATAATGTGAATTTCAATACAACTAAAGTTGGAAAGACAAACAAATTTTTTCCTTATTTTGCTATTGGTCTTTATTTTTATTGTTTGTAGAATTAACTAATATTTATAATTTATTGATCATTGATTGAACGTATCGTCACGTATAACATATAAATTAAAGCAAGATCTTCCAACATGGGCGGTGGGGTTAACACTGATAATAAAACAAGCGAATTTCGCTACTTAACATGTTTAACTGTTAAAATTATTAAAAATCTCTTAAAGTAAAGATTCAGATAGTAGCAAACTTGAAGAAAGGGAACAATAAAATTCCTTAACAAATCCAAAGGCTGATTAGTGCATTACAGTAAATATTGGAAGACCTTAATGTATTCATTTCGTGACATCAATCAATCAGCAATTCAAAATTTTCATGGGGGGGGGGGGGACATTACCAGTAGGGGAAGAGATTCTTATTGTTTATTAAGGTATTTATTGAGCATTGACAATTCGGGTTAGCGGTATTGCATTAATCATTCCGTATCCCAAATATTGACATTCATCGGTATGGGAACAAGAGCAGGAGAAATCCGCAGAGTTCGGTAGCTCCTACGTGACAAACTTCTTACATTGCCTTCTTTATTATTGGTGCTCAGGTTGAGAAATCGCTCCTCGAGTCGAACACGCTTCTCCAACTAATGCGTCATCATCTTTAAAGAGAAAGTGAGCTAAATATTTAGTCGTAAATTCAGTGAGTTCTTGGAATCATTAATTGAGCTACCAGGACGCGCTAGATATCTCATTAAATTCCCTCTACACCGCGTCCTGTTAGCATAACTGGTAACCGCACCGGCCCGGATAGCAGGAGATCCAGGTTCGAGTCCTGACTGGGACAGATAGATTTTTTTATTCTATTCCCTCTCATTAATTGTTTCAAATTGACGTGGGATAAAAAACCACAAAAATAAAATATTTATAAGCGATATAATTTTTATCAATTCATAGATTAAACATAAATTAAAAAATAAACCCCTCGCTCCCTATATTACATAGAAATCTATACTACATTTTTAAAATTTGTTGGTAAATATGTTAATTAATCAGTGATCATTTTTCTTTCACTGAAATACTTACACAAATCAAATAACTTATATAATAACGGCATAATGCCTATGGACGACCTTTAAAACGTCCAATATAAAATATTAAATCTTTAATTGGTTTGTAACTTAAGCCGTATATATATATATATATATATACATATGTATATAATAGTCGTTTTTTATTTCCTGTTTAACTCTCAAAGTATTTATTTTATCGATAAATAAATATGTGATTATAAATAAGTATGACACCCACTACATATAAAAACATATTTAACTCGCCCTTGAAATTGTAGGTAACCCCCTACACTCTTATTGGACTAGTTTTAATCAATAACAACTTGGCATTTCGTGTTGGTCTTCAAAACTTTATGGGGAATTTAATAAATAAACGGGTGAGAAAAAATACTATCTTCTCGACCTTTTAAGTTTTTATTTAGAAGCCGCTTTTCGGAAGATACCAATATCAAAGCTAATTATTTTGGACAAAAGTTCATCAGGCAGGAGAAGTAATTGGTTTCTCCGAGTAACAAAAATTACTTTATTTTGGAAAAATGGTCTTATCCTGATATGAATGGGACAAGTATGCTAATTACTACTGAAGGGAATCATGTTCTTCCAGATAGAGCCTAAGAGTCCACCATGAACCCTAAGATATCTTCTGGAGGTGCTGTAAGATCCCCCCATAAGAACTTGTCGGAGAACAACTCCTCAACGCGATAGAGAGAGGGGGGGAGTGAAACGACACAGCGAGGGAGATCGATTACCAGCTTCCCACGCCTGTTAGCACCGCTACAGGCCGACCTTATCACCACTACAGAGATAAGGATTGCATTATCCATCGCAACTAACTTATCAGACAGACAAGTAGTACGGACAAGGCTGCCCCTTCAAATAACCAGGCCTGAAATACATAAAGAGCTTCATCAAAGATTACTATAAGTAAGAGTAAATGATTAATGGGAACGTAGAGCTTACGTGAAAGGAAAACGTCACGAAAGCTCTAGGCCGACCACATCAGGAGGAGAACGAGAGGCGCAGAGTTCATTCATAAAATGAGTTCTTAATGTGTGCCCGTATACACCAGGAAAGTAAGCTATTAGAGCTTTCATATCAATAAGTTTACAACACTTCTCCCATTCACCCGTCCTCTGCTTAAGCTAAAAATATGCTCCGACAAATTTATATATAATACTACGATAGCAACATATTTTTGTAGATTGTCCTGTGTAATGATCGAAATATATTTTTTTTAAATGTCGCGTCATTGTCCTAGAATTGCCTTCAGGAAAATCATACAATTAAATATCCCCAATTTTAAGCAATGTCAACCAGGCAATGGCTGCTTCATTAACTTATTGAAACGTCCATTTAGATAGTTATAATGTTAGTAAAAAGGCCTAAAATTAGGTTTGTTGTTAACATCATTAACAACTTGAGACAAAGTCAGTGAAAAAAAATAGATTACATAAGATAATATTGATATATTATCTACATAGCTCCACGTTTTTTTTTTTTTTTTTTTTTTTTTTTTTTTTTTTTTTTTTTGTGTGTTTGTGTGCTAAGAAACATTATTGAGAGTCAGCATAATCTCTAAGATTGGTGGAAATCCATATAACATCTTAAATAAAGTTGTACGTTGTGGAGAAGAAATGAATTTTGATTCATTGTCGATTTAAAACTACCTAGTATGGTGTCCCATTTAGTAACGTAAATATGATTACATTTTTTTCTTCCCTAGTGATCTGCCATTAATTAAGGGAAGTGGCCGTGGTGTCTGGTGATCCTGAAACCTCGAGGAGGAAAAAGGTTATTGTGAAATCATCAACGTTCTTTCTCCCCGTTTTACCCGAGGAAAGCTCTATATTGAGGATAGATGGGGTAGTACCTACCAGAATGGGCTTTGCTGGGATTTCTCCTCAGCGGCTGGTGCAAAAGGGAACACAGAATTAGGGGGGGGGGGGGGGATTCGCACTTGGAAGACCCCCCGCTTATGTAATGCAGAAGAGGACACACACTCCTGCACCACGGAGCGCTGCACCGGCCGGCCTTGAACCCTTCCTGTGGGGGCCCCCTTCACAGCGCGTTAGGGGACAAGAGCCTGCAGACAACAGCCCCAGGGGGGGAACGTGATACACGGCCCTCCTCTCCGATCCTACCCCCCCCCCCACACAAAAAAACCGCCACAGCCACCGACCGTGGAAAAGTGTTTCTTCTTTTCTTGCTCTTGTCAAAGGGAGAGAATACAGCGTCTCCAGATGCCACAGCCTCCTACTCCACGCTATTCCACTCCCCACAGCATCGGTCCACAGCAACACTTCAAATATAATTAAACCAGCCGACGAGATAAGGAAAAACAATTCGAATAATGTAAAATATACGCAAGGTATAGACAAGTTATAGTTATATAACTATATAATAGCTATAGACAAGTTTATAAATATGTGCGTGTTATATTCCTTCGCAAATCATGGTACCTATGGTACCTCTGATGGGAGTGATGAGAAAGTTATGAAAACAAATGAAAGTGATAAACTAATAGAGAAATTTATCTTTAAAATAATTAACCAAATGCTAGTAATAATATTTGGTTAATACACTGGAATGACAGATAAGTAGTAAAAGACTTCCACTGTATTACCGAAAAAGTGACAACCTTAAAATAGATAAAGAAATACGAAGACATTAGAATTGGCAACATAAATAAAAATTGTCCGTCAAATCAGAACTTTAATTTTTTAAACACTTATTCCCCTCCCCGCAATATACAACAAAATAAATGGTGAAACAAAGCATTTTCGTACGCTACCAGACAAAAAACGTACTAATTTACCCTTATTACAATATTTTCTTAGGGAAAGACGAAAATTTTGTACTTTTCAATGGCTAAAAATACAAATAAGTAAAAGTAAGATTTATTTTAGCAATTTGTAAGAGCAAAATGAATCACCAAGCATGGGATAAGAGGTGCTTAATAATAATAAAAAAAACTCCAAGCTGGTTTCCCATTGCGTGTAACAGTATTTAATTACTTCACATAGTCTCCTACCCTTGGTCATGATTATAACCTTAGGCTAAAGCAAGGATAGAAGCACATCTGTTTGTCGGGTACCCCCATTACGTTGTCCGTAAAAAAAAACAAATTAAATAATTTGTTAGATAAACAAACTAAATAATTATATTGTTTGAAATTATTTTATATTGTCACTAATATAACTAATTACTTAATTACTACCAATAATTAAGAATGCATGAGAAGTCATTGCTGTCCCCAGACAATTAAAATTTTCAGCGTATCATTTGTACAATACAGTGATACAACAGTATATTTAATCCATTCTATAGCATAATCTATCGGACAAAATAAAATTAAAATAACATATCTGTAGGATTTAGAGAAGTTGAATTTTTTATTTATCCTCCTAAAAAGCAAAAAGCAATTGGGAAAACCCCTATTTCTTTCACTGTTTTGTCTCCCTCAAGCTTTTCAGCTCTGATACGAACTGAGAGAGAAGGAAGGCGAAACATTGAATCCGGTGTCCTACATCAAACTTACGGGCGCAATACAGAGATAGAAGGGGAGGGGGGAGTCTAAAAGAGGACAACACCTGGAGTTTCTTTCCCAAGTATAATCGATTATTACATTATCGAGTAGAGTAGATAGATTTCCTCTAAGTTACGAAAGTGTGAGTGTGTGTATGTGAGGTGAGGGAGGGATAGTGATGGTGGTGGGGGGATTGGGAGTAGAATATAATCCGACGGAGTATGTTGTGAAGAGAAAGGGAGAGAGAGTGAGAGGCCGCCGCTTCTCTCTCTGGAGCAGTTTAATTGTCGGCTCAGGGAGAGAAAGAGGGGAGGGGAGGGGAGGAGAGCCGGTCGATACGGAGGGACACTGTCCCCCCACCACCACTTCCTCTACACCTAGCAAACTTATTCCGCCTCCGTCTTTATACTGCTCCTTCTTCCTCCCTTCACTCTTATCGGCCAACCCCTTCTTCCCTTCTCGTTCCTCGACACAACTCCACACCCCGCTGAAAACATATTTCACTGCAGAACAAGAACTCCGTGTCAACTCTCGCTGTCGCTATAAATAAGCGATCCAGCTGTTATTACTTTCACATTCGTTCTAAGGGATCAGATTGCGATAATCATCGTTAACAACTCCATGACACGCTCATTAGGTCAACAGTCTATTCATCACATCACACATTCAGCACTTGACTTACTCAGCAAGCAACAGTTAGGAGAAAGTAATTATCCCCCTTCATCATCATCAATTAAAATTGGATTTTTAACTTAAATGTACAAATAAACAATGCAGAGTGAAAAACCGAGTCTCGCATAAGGCTTAGGTTGAATGTGTTATAGGTTCTAAGCCAAGGGCTCAAAAACTGTTACAAGCCCGCAACACTAAAAGGTTTACATTTATAATATAGTAATTGTGTTTTAGACTTTACTCAACACAAATTCAGTAAACCAGCTCCAAGATAAAACAATTCATATATATATTTTTTTTAATAAGTAAATATTAACTATAGTAATGGATCAGTTTTGTTTCAATGGAGGGTATGAACTAGCTTATATCAAATGGATATGATTGAAATGTATTCTGAATTATATAAAATGCCATTTAATATATTTGGTAATAATATAAAAGAAAAATCCTAGCACCTAACAATAAAGAAAAGACAAAAAATAAATTTCCATCGGGAGGATGAAATTCAGTTGCTGACTAGGTTTAACGGGCTAATACTGCCATTTAAAAACATGAGGTTAATAAGGACCATAAATAAAGTTAAAAAGGATTATGATAAAAATAAACTTAAGAATGGGAGAAAAAATACTTGTAGAAAACTATATTTCTCACAAGACGTCACAGAAAGAGTATTGGTCGAAAGAAGAACCTGGTATCTGTCATCTAACTACCAAATGACAGATTTATGTCAAAATTTAATACAAGCTTCTGTATTTTGACGTTGAAGAGTAGCACAATCAATATTAATTTGAAATTTAAAAGTATCCTGCAGAGAAAATGACAAATTGTAAACGAAAACTTCCCTCCTTTCATTAAGCTTAATGACTATGTGATAATACAAGCCGAAAACAACAAATATTTGTAGGAAAACTTCTGACATGGGCTTTTGGCAAACCAGAGGAGACATTAATCTTCCCAAATACAATCTTAAATGTTTATTTCAAACTGTTCGAGTCTGAGAAACAATTCTGTAACTGTAACTGTGTTTACCGGGGCATTAATCTTTTCTGTTTCCCCATGTAACAGCTTACGGACATATACCTCGATTTATACATCGTTGTCTTTCATTCAAGCAATACAGGGAAGAAGATTACCACGGATTACCAGCCTAATTACAATAGCTGTGGCATTCGGATGCCTTTGTCTAATTGTTGAATAGCAGGACGGAACTGAGAGACCAAGATCGCGAGTGTTTAACACTGAAGGATTGGATTAGAGAAGACCCCGTATAAATCCATCACATAGCTAACCCGTGTAGGTCACTTACGAAAAATTTGCTATTTTAGAGACAAAAGTCATAAAAAGTAGTCCTAATGGATCAATCCTAGTTCTCATTAAATAGAAATTACTGATTTCAGAACGCAAGTAAATGTCCCTGTTGTAACAGGAGCTTAAGTATAAGTGTAGCTGGAGCTGCGCAAAATTAGCTGTGTTCTCATGGCGAGAACATTTTTTAAAAATCATTATTTTTAATTCTACGAATGTTCTAATTCTACGGACAAAGGGTGTGGGGGATGAGATTTTGGGCAATACAGGTCACCGAAAGTAAGCACTCATGCCGATGAGAAAAAAGAATAGTTGAAGAAATCTAGTACAGCTAGACGAGAAGGAGAGGAAAGTTCCAGGGCTGTTTCCCTGGGGTTGAAATCCCTCTCCGAAGAGAATTTGGATGGGACGAGAGAGAACAAGGGGAAGGGGTGCCTGACCCGTGAAGGGAGGGATTGCAGAGCTCAGCGAGACGTGCTAATACACTGGGGGCCGCCTCCTGCTGACTGCACGAACCACTCTCTCTTCCTAGTACACCTGCTCCCTCCCGAGGGGAGAGGAGGGGCTAAAACACTACATTCCTCAATAGAAATAAGTTGTTAATCCACTGATATAAATGAGCGAACAAGATAACAATTTTATACAAATTTACACATCATTCCACCCCCCCCCCACACAAAAAGTTCAGGGAACCCTGAATAAACCCACATATTTCAGTCTTTAATATTTTTCTGGGAAGAATGTTCGAAAATGTAAGCCAAAAGACTAGAGCCTATAAATGACAATTCATCCCTGTGGGCACAAGACAAGTGGAACCATCAATAATGAATCAATATTCTACACCCATTGGAATAGAGCTGTTGACAAACGGGTCAAACTTACCCAGGATTAGGAATGCTATTCAAAAAATAATTAAATTAATAACATAAACCACAGTTATCAATCTTAATTTTGTTTATTTATTAGTATTCAAATATACATTAATAATAGATATGTAAAGGGGATATGGATACTTATCACCCCTTTTCAAATATATTTTTATACTGTATGACATTTTTACGAAAAAGGCATATTAATGTTAATATTTATGAATACAACTACGAGAATTGTATATATAGGAATAATTAGGTATTTAGTATTAGATGTTTTTTGTTGGGGTTCGGTCAGGTGCAGAAACTACCTTGACCGAACCCAAACAAAAACATCTCCATTATGTATTTAGGTACTTAGGTACTGTGACAGAAATTAGTTGAGAGGTGGGGAGTGGAAAAAGACTACAATGGAGATATGTTCTTTGGCATTCAGAAGAAAAGGTTAGTTGTGAAATGTGACTTTCCAATGGTTTCAAAGCGGCATACCGGTACCCCCCTAAGGAAATCTGCTATAAGTACTTCTTGGAGGAAGGAGTACAGCTGGGAGCAGGGCCGGCTACCCCCAAGAGGCACCAGCCGCGAGAGGGTGAATGGGGCAATTCAAGTCTATTAATAGAGCGAGCCACCATTTCCCATGATAGCCACACACCACACTTATTTCAGAAAGCGGTAATTACTGGGCGTAAGAGAGTAAAGCCGACACAGCTGAAGTGATATCGACCCCCCCCCCTGACCTTGGTGACGGCTGAGGTCCCCCCCCCCCCCCGCGTCTCAAATTAGGTGGGCCGTGTTAGCCCCGCGCCCCCCATGAATAATCAAAGACATCAACAAGTACCGGCATTACGATACTCTCTCAGACTGTCGCTCCTTGTAATTATTTCACTGGGGCACAGTTATCGTTTTATTCCCCCCAACCAAATGGGGTGAGTGAGTGTAGACTTTAACGAAATACAAATTTAAAGCACTCTTCCAATAAATAAATAAATACTATTTTGCTCTTTAGTTATAAACAATCAGATATTAATGAAATGCAAAGAGAACTCCTATAACCTCAAATAAAACGAGAATATACATGTGGGAATTAATCACAGTTTGGAAATAACATACATGATAAGTCTTCAGCTTTCAAACAATAATACCTCTAAACAAAAGAGTTATTTCTCGTGAGTGGTAAATAAATCTGAACCATCAGACTACCCTCCGACATTATTTAAAATTCATTTAAGGGTCTAATAATAATCTTGAGGGAGGAGGCAAACTGAAAATCCTAAAATTAATACAAATCTATACACACACGGATTACTACAGTAGAAAGCTAGTAAAAAAAAAAATTACAGGAGTTGCAGAAACCAGATTTCGAACGGATTTTCCCCGTAAGGAAGGAAGTGAAATATGTGATTTTTTTTTTT
>KZ806879.1:1229127-1240312 GCA_000696205.2 Oncopeltus fasciatus
TATATATATATATATATATATATATATATATATATATATATATATATATATATATATATATATATATATATATATATATATATATATATATATATATATATATATATATATATATATATATATATATATATATATATATATATATATATATATATATATATATATATATATATATATATATATATATATATATATATATATATATATATATATATATATATATATATATATATATATATATATATACACGTATATATATGTGTGTATATGTGTATGTATGTATGTATGTATGTATGACGTGCCAACACACACACGAGAGAGAGAGGGGGAGGAAGGAGATACTTCAGCTCTAGATAGATGGCTGGTAGAAGCCTCTCAGACGAAAGTTGAAGACGAACGTGGACGAAGATGGAGAAGACAGACGCTAGAATAGAAAAGACCTAGAAGAGATTCAGAGACGAGGCGACAGTACAGCTGTCCAGTCGGCAGGTAGAGGAGGAAGGGGGCCGGACGGTCGATACCCCCCCAAAGAAGACACCCCCCACCCACGCCGTCATTACGATAAATGAGGAAGTGGACAGCGAGGGACCGATCGATAGGACCTGTAAGAGGGAAGGAGAAGAGTGCCCCCCCCCCCACACACACACAAACTTTCCCTGGCAATTTACAGTCTTCTCTATAACCCCCCCCCCCCCCCACAGAATCAATATAAACGATAAACCTTTCATTCGGCGAGTCATTTTTATCACCATCAAAATTATCATTTAAACAAAGACAACAGATGGCAACATATTTTTTTTTTAAATCGGCCTCAAAGAAAACTAGTAGACAATGACAAATCCACAATATATAATTTAATTATTATTGACCATATATGTATACGGTATGTGTGTGTGTTTCAGTTACGATTCACGAATAACGATTCAATTTTTCTCAATATTGAAGCATATTGCAATTTTTTCAATGCCATTAAATAATAATACCCTTATTGTATTAAATTTGTAATGTATTCTATTATTTGTTCACGTAGGCTTCGACGGTCGTCAGATGTATTTACCGTTTCTTCTTCCGGGTTTTTACTTACCGTTTCTCTTTTCAGCCCTGAAGAAGCCATCACATGATGTGCGAAAGCTCGGCAAATAACAACAATTTGACACGGTCCAACCCGGAAAAAGAAACGGTAAAAGTATTATATTATTGTATTACATTTTTTAAATGCCATATTGTATTATCTATCACGACAAAAAAGTTGAATAACGATCTATAAATAATTGTTAACTAAACTTATAACAACGAAGAGTATCTAATTAGTCCTTTCTCTAAATCCCCAATTTCACCTAGAACAATAACAATAATACAATAATAATAAAATATAAAAATAATTTTTATACGATAACGAACTCGTTTAGGTTGCATAAATAAATTTTTCTTTTACAATAAGACTGTGGACTGGAGGGATATTTTGAGATTCCGAGTATCTTCTTTTGCGAGTGATACTTTGTACGCCTTGTCAGGCCTGCTTTACACTCATGAAAACATTCGGCTAGGCGATCAGATAATTTATAGAGACTGGGTGAACTGCTCCCGACACCTTTTCTAGGGGTTAGCTCCCTCACATTGGGTTGTTACCAGTAGACTGACGGATCTTATCCAACCAGGTAGCTCTATTGTCTTTCATATTAAGGGTAATGTCACTCCTCTCTCTGGGTAGTCTTCACATATATTTACACACGAACGTATATGAGAGTCAGCGTGATAGCTTCCATGTTCTCATAAATAATACAGAAAAAGAAGTATAGGAACTTGGGGAACGTGAATGCACTGCACTTTAGAGAATGTGAATAGCTTAATTTCCCAGAGGCAATCGGTGGGAAAAAAAATTGTATCGCCAAATAAACTTAAATTCATTGATGGTTACTGCACAGTTGAAATTGTCGATGAGTCTATTTTGTATCTGATGTTAGGTCAAGAGAAAACCTTGATGATACAAGAAGAAACACGGGGAAAGAATCCATGCGTAATGTAGTCTAGGCTAACATCTTAAGTATTTTAACAAAGCCGAGCATTAAAAGTAAATTAAGAATTCAGATGAATTTAATCGTAAGTTTCAATAAATATTAAGAGAGGGCACATAAATAATATTCTTATGAAACTAGGAATAAATAAATACATTTGAGTAAAATAGTAAATAAAACCAACTCTCTGCTAAGTGTGACAATACGTATATCGTGTTAATGGAGTATGAATTATTCAGATACTTCCAGCAAAGGACACCTAGGGCCACCTAGTACAAATAGTTAATGAGCACAAAGCCACGCACGCGCTGCAGAATCTAAGCAGATTTCCCATATAAAAGGATATAGAGGAAATTTTACTTACAGCTCGGAGAAAACAACCGGGTTAGCTCTAGACTTGTCGGAAGAGTAGAGTGGGAGAAGCAGCCACCCATCGCAGGTACATTCGTAAAATTTTACTTTAAAAAGGGGTTTTTCTTAAATATGTTTTGGAACATAATCTTAGAAAATTACATTTTGTGTTCTTTAAACTTTTTCATTACTCGAATAACGACGAAGACATCCAGATTATAAATTGTGGTCTCTCACAATACCCTCTCCCCTTTTCTCTTCGTTGGGATTTTTATGAATAAATAAAAAATGGCCCAACCAACATACGAAATAGCTCTCTCAAACATCTTTCTTTGTATGCGTTTTGTTCAGAAATGTTATTGAAATTAATCTTTACAGTTATACTGTTCTACAAATTTATTTTGTGACGCTAATAATAACGAAGATATAAAGGTTTTAAATTTTTGTATCCCTCTAAACCCCTCCTCCCTCCCCCCACAACTCGACATGTTTCAGCCATGAATGAACTCATTCGTTAGCAATGAGAATACTCAATTTTGTTTTATTATTTTAAAAATTTCGGGTACTGGAAAGCATACAGGTACTCACACATACAATATAGTTTTTGAAGTACCATATTTTAAACTTTTTCCATATATATAATAGGTAAGGATTTTTTTTTCTTTTTAATAAAGTTATTAACGAGGATATAAAGATTTTAAAATGTGATCCCGCACCAACATAACTTTCTATACACTTGGAGCCATTAAGGAAATCAGCCTTTCGCTTCTATTGGGAAAAATTAAAAATAACCGACCCAGAGTCAAATATACAATATTGTTTATAATTGTAGTATGCAGTAGGGAGGATGGAGCAAAAATAGAATCCAAGTTGAGACAATCTTTGATGAGGCATTCAAACAAAGAGGTATAAAACCGGACTACGCACGTTGAGTGGTCCTGCATTAGACCTATGATACCTCCTATATGGTATTGCCAAAGGAGCCTTGGCGACAATCCCCTCACCGTAAAGTAAGACGCTACTAACATTTAGCCGGAGAGAGGAGAGAGAAAGTGAAAGTAGCCAATATGGTGGAACCCCCCATAGATGGGAAATGGGGGGGGGGACACCATGAGGTTACGCTCATAGGTGCAAGGCATCATATCCAAGGACACTTGGGCGGCTATATATATATACACGGGCGCACACACCCCCTTATAATTCGTCAAGTAATTTCGGGCCTGTCGCAAACTCTGTACCATCCCTAATTCACTTGGTAGAAACATACTACCTACTTACGCTCTCTCCCAACCCGCCCGCCTAAAAGTGAAATTAAATAAAGCATTTAAGCTAGCATAAGTAATTCTATACAATATTACAAGATAGACTCTCATAATGATATGAATAATATTATATTTCATTGCAAACAGCGTTTAAAATTATTTACAATATATTAGGTAATGAGAAACTCCAATAAATTCAAGTATAAAACGTATTCTTATAAGATAAAAATAAAATAAAACGAAAGAAACCGCAATCTACTTAAAAAACTAAGTACAAAAGTCAATATGGATATTTCATAAAAAATATATTTGAACAATCATTTTAAAGCTAGGTAACAAGTTACACACCAATTCTGCCTACACTTTTTCTTCTTTAATTCTGCTCACAAGGTAGAATAAATGGTGAAAAATGAATTTAATTTTTTTAAAGGAAATTTCATTTTCTTAACACAACTAAAATTTGTGCCATTGGAAGTTCCAAAAACAGAAGTACGAATAGCAAACTAATACATACTTCACCAAGAGAATTAATTGAATAAGTTCAGTCGCCTGTAAATACCACAACAAACCAAATTATTCAAATGAATAGTTTTTTTTTTTACCATAGATATGATTATTAGATGTTTTTTTTGTTAGGGTTCGGTCAAGGTAGACCAAAAAAAACGACACAAATTTAAAAGATACCATTCTTTTTAAATTTGTATTTTTTTGGTTCTACCTTGACCGAACCCTAACAAAAAAAACATCTAATAAACCAAATTATTATTTGAAAGTCATGTTGTCTGGTTTGAAGTTTTTTTTTATGTTTTTTTTTAATAATTATAATAATTACTTAAGGAGGAAAAAGAAGAGGAATCTTACGCAGCTATTACGTAAAGGTGAGTGGGGTATTCAGCATCAGGCTATAAAATCCTATTTGGAATGGAGAAGACCCGGCTGAATGCAGAAAGGTCGCATTGACTCATTCCAAGAGGCCGTGAATTACTACATATAGTATCTGCAATAGACAGTAAGTAACGGAACTAAACACCATTGTCGGAATCCTACATGCCACGCATCAAATTGATATTAACTACTATATTTTGAGTTACTTTCATTCCATTAATTAATACTTCGTGAGATGAGGGAAGATGTATTTGCTGAGTTATGGCTTTTGCCAGTACGTCAGTTCTTCCAGTGCACTAGCCTCGGACATTATAACTGATATTTTTACAAATGATTTCATTAAAACGAATTATTAATAAAACCAATAGTATTTTTAATGAAACGGCTATTTCTTTCCGTCAGCAGAAGCGCACTTAAGGTCAGGAGGTCGGGTTATCTGCACGGCTCCATGCTCCATGAGCGATCGTTTTTCACTCTGCTAAATAAAGACTGCTCTCCCAAAGCGATCCTTATCAGACCGCTTTAATATTTCACAGGGATAACCCCATCGACACAGCAGTCTTCTGTAGCCGATCTAACGAGTAAAGCATATCTCTCATCGCAGGCACCATTCCTTAACTGCTAAGTAAAGAACGGCAATCATATAAGAGAGTAAGAGCGTTCAACAATCGGAAATAGATTGATTCTGCAGTTGCATTACATTCTTCACGCGCGCACGCAAAAGCACGCACACAAAATGATATGAGGATTTAACTAATTCCACAGCATCTTAATTTATGTATAATTAAAGCTTATGAAAGTATTCAAACCATGTCATGCAAGACCACACATATAACAAAAAAAATCTTATAGAAGAAGATATTTAAGAATGTAATTCCAGTTATTAAAAATTTATCTTTTTACGAAAAAATTTTTTGTTAACATCAAATATTTAAATGGAATTTTCTAACGTTTATGTTTTTTCTTTTCACTTTTTATAAAGATATTAAGACATATATTTCTGATGGCTGAGTAACCCTAATCAACATTATTCCTACTTGACCAATATAGAGTCACGTTTAGGGTTCTTTATATTTACGCTCATTGCATGTAAAATAATATAATCGTCATTTATTTCCATCCTTAATGAAACAAGGGAAATCAGTTTAGATAACTCAGATCCTGAGGGGCACAGCGTTTCTTAATAATAATTGAAGAAAATTGGAATAATAATATTAATGATAATTATAGTATTATTCATAATTCAAAAGTGTGGCCATTGTACTCCGCATACCACTGCCTAACCACGTTTTGCCATAAATATAATACTTCGGATTTTTGTGAATAACTATATTGAAGGATGGCAATGAAATTGGCCGAAACTTCATAAGAAACACTGTAAAGTGTAAAAATTAATATTAAAAACTTAAATTTACTTGTTCCCTTTATAGGAACAGCGTCCCCTTTAGAAAAAGAATTGCTAGTTTATGGTAAACCTATGAGATTCAGTTATCGGGGATAAGGTCTCAGCTACAAGTTTAAAACGTGTTTCCGCTCCTATTTTGAATGTGATCATTATAGATATGCGGTAAAATATAAATAAAGTACTATCTAAAAACCCATTAATCATGATTAGATGTTTTTCTTTTTGTTAGGGTTCGGTCAAGGTAGATCCAAAAACTACAATTTAAAAATTTATATCTGTCGACATTTCTACTTACATTGTAAGCCATCCTCAGAGCTATCATGAAGGCGAGAGGGGATGTGGTGTCGCCAAGGAGTCATGAAAATGGAATCTTGGTGACACGACGTCCCCTCTCGCCTTCAGGATGGCTTACAATGTAAGCCGAAACGTCGGCAAATCAACATTTTGTAAATTTTATTTTTAGGATCTGCCTTGACCGAATCCTAACAAAAAGAAAAACGTCTAATGATTACATCTACGGTGAAAAAAAAAAAAAAAAAAATTCTCCATTCAACCATTAATTATGGGCATGTAGAAAATTCGCAAATGTTGGGAGAATTTTTGAGACACAATAGAAGGAAATGTAATGATTCCCAAGCGGACGTTAAGAAGTTGTGAGCAGTGAGTTGAAGACGTCCGGGGCCGCAGAAGTGTAGCAGAGAGAGGAAGTTGGAGTGTGTCGCGGACAAGCACACTAATAACGTCCTGCTGCCGTTAGAGCCTCTCGCTCTCTCTCTCTTGCCGAAAAGACAGCTGTGTGCGAGGCAGCTGTCCTGGCGTGGGGATGGCAGCTGTGTACCCGCGCCACCGCTTTCACGGGGTCCGATAGAAAGCACAAGCCCTCCTCGCTAATTGCCAGAGAGAGAGGTCATCCGAGTCACTCCGCCAAACGTCTTCCATAATATGAGGGAGGTTTCATTCCCGTGGAACTAAGAGAATATTTATGTATGGGAGATATCAACTTCACACGCCAGATATAATGTGACTAACAGTGTCTTCATAAATTATGAGACGTATAAATAATAAAACAGTATCAACATATTCATACTAATGTAATTTCCAATCCGATAAATTATCAATTACTTGAAATTTCTAAGAACAAACAGAGGCTCAATCGAAAAAGTTTGCCTAAGACGAACAACATAAATTAAATGAATTCCAAAGCATCCTAATTAGTGAATCTAGTACATCTTAACTTTGAATGTCGAGTATAGCTGTCTTTTTACATATTTTATGTATAAAAATCTGAAGTCGTCAAAAAGGAAAATGGTTTACCACAAACACAAAAATGATTTCGTTAAACTGAAAAATCGTCCATACGGTCGATATTATTAAGAAATGAACATAAAGACACACACACGCACGTTAAATAAAAAAAAAAGAAATATAAATTATATAACATTTACGTTAAATGTTATTTTCACACACAACTACAGTCTATAACATATACACACAAAAAAAAATAAATAAGAGAGTTAAGAAAAACCCTCTAACTCTCTCCCCTAATAATCTAAGACCTCGGGCAACAGAATTAACGACCATTCTTTTCACAATCATTGGTATTTTCCGCTTTTAAGATAGAAGTATTCGTTCATTCTTATTAATATTCATTTCTAAGTTACCGTAAGTAAATTTAAAAGATATGAAATGTAAATATGAATTGGCTTAACAGAAAACAAGCCCTTGTGTTAACGAGAAATGTTTAATTACTTTCTTAGAAATGTAACAAGTACATCAAAGGAGGTGGGAACGCAAAAAAAATAAATAAATAAAATAGTATATAAATAAATTAATGAATATTTCTGGAGACCACGGAAGCCTACATGAACATCTCAACAGGCAGATTTAAAATATTCTCTAAGACCAGCAAATCCGTTGAAAATAAACTATACCAAAAGTATGTAAAATAAGAAAAAAAAAAAGATATATTAATGATTATTTATACTAAAAATTCCCTATTTCATATTATATTTAGCACTGAATAATGTTTAACACTTTCACAAATACGGAGTCTTATTTCCGAAGGAATGAGCAACCAAAATTGCTGTGAATAAGTAATCATTAAGAATATTTCAAACACTTTCTAGCACCTAAAATAATAAATTTAAAATCTACAGTATCAGAATTTAATGATTCCATCAAATTGGCTAATATGATTTGCAATATTGTTTTAATATATAACAATTGTTTCTCTTAAGTCCATAAAGACAACTAAATCAAAATGATACAGCAGAATAAAACTGTTAGCGTATCAATAATTACTGCCAAATACCAAATGGCAATGGCACATTTCCAATTCTCACAAAGGAATTATCAGGAAACTTCATTCAGATATGGGATTGTTCGACTGGCATTTGTATCATTCCTTGAGCGCGCCTGTTTTGACATGAGACGTCATGCAGAGATGGGACACAGACTCCCGACATGAGAGCAGAACTTCCCGGGGAAATTCGAGCAGGAAACTCTCTCGCCATTCTGACTGTGTGCCCCCCGCACAATGAGAACAGTGTGGAGAGGACACAGCAGTTACACACCTGCTCAAATGGCGGGGCAGTAACTTTCCCAGAGAACGCACACTGGCTCCAACAATGAAAAAAACTTTCTCTATATGACAACCTCTCATATATACATACCCCCCCCCTTTTTCATTAAATGGAAGGAAAAAAAAATGTCATCATTAATGTATGTATGATACACACGATGCATGGGATATTGGGCGGAACGAGTTAACATATAAGCCGGCCTAGGTTAGCGACACGTTATATTGAGGAAGAACTACTGTGGAAAGCTACTAGAAGGGCATATTACTAGAAATGAAATACACTGGCCACAAAGGCTGAACTAGAAGATAGGTGGATGCATACCTTACATTACCAAGTGTGATTACATAATGCCACTTCATTATCAAGCTTCTTGACTGTTTTCTTTTCCTTTCCCTTTGATCTACTCCCCTGGGTCAAATTTCGAACAAAATGAATTTTTAGCTTCTCCCCTACAGGATAGGAAGGAAGAAAGCCAGGATGAACCTTAATGTAAACGGCGGCGAACAGTTATCTTTTTGCTGACGTCAATATCACCTGACCAGCACTGACTAATTTTTTCAAGTGATCTGATATTACTGCCCTAATCAAAAATGTATGCACATAAAAAACGTGGGATTTAACTAAGTAATAATTACGCAGTTAGGTTACGCTAAGGTTTTCCAAAAGCCACTTAATGGCATAGAGTAGCTATTTCCCCTTGTTTCATAAAATATTTACTATTTAACAAAGAACTACAAACTTTATCTCAAAAACCGGAAAGAATCTTTTTATTTTTCTTGTGGTATTTCTCTGTATGCCTGAAGTGCTTTCTTCTTTTTTGAAATGCCTTGAATATATCTTTAAATAATTTATATCTAACACTAGCCCCATTTAGAATATATTGTACATAAAATACAATAATTACAGGTCAAAAACAACTTTCTGGATTAATTTATAATTTTTGTGGAGTCTGTCAAATCCTCATTATAAGATCAAAATCAGTTAAATGGTTTTGAAATCCTTTTGTTATAGACTACTATACCCAAGAGTAATTTATTACATTTGTCTATATACACATTTCAGAGATTTGTAATTTTAAGGGTCTTTACTCTTTTACAAAAATAAACATGGATCAATTGTCAGGTCTTGGTTATTGGAACACTTGATATATTAAAGCACATAATTCTGATAAAAAAAATTAAAACATCTCTCAACAAAATACTTTCATCCATAAATTACACTGTAAATATCAATGAAATTTTAAACTAAAAGTACTCAAAACTTTATCTTCCCCTATCCCCTCCCTCCTACCTTCTAAACTAATTTTACTCCAACAATCTCTATGTGAAAATTAATTTTGGTTAATCACTTTCAATAGTAAAAAAAAGGATATATATAAAAGGTACATGATTTTTGTTCATGTATGTTTTTTTTAAATTATTCCTTGCTTCGAAGTATATACACATTATATGTCAATAAGTCAGTAATAAACATTTCATAAATCTAGTTTAAAAAAAAGTAATTACAAAATTTTACATAAAAACTGCATTATCCGGTGTTAATGACCTAAAAATTCACTATTTTAACCTTAAAAGAAATGTAAATAAATACTTGTTAAACAAACAGAAATAAATACCACAATAAAATTTACTCATCAACAATGCATTATAAAGAAAAAAAATAAGTACAGTATCTAAATTCCATTCATACTTTTTAGTATCTTAATAAATCTTTATCCTTAAAAAATAAGGAAGGGGGTAGGGTTTTTAAAAAAATGATAAATTGACAATATTATTTAATAATGTTTTAAAATAATTAATTGTGTCAGATGAAACAGATTGAAATAAAAGCCAGAGGGAAGATTGGGTGTCATTTCAATTTGTATAATAAATCTAATCTATAATATAGTTAACCAAATTATTCGAAAATACAAGTCTCATTCGGGAATATAATATGATACCAATTTGTGCATATGATTTCAACTAAAGTTTAAAATTCCCATCTTAAGTTCTTACTACGCAAATAGTTTCCAATGGCAGTCAAAAAATCAGTATGCTTGTTGAATACAACACTGGCCAAGAAATAGTACCCAAAGTACAACCAAACCCTATTTATGATATATATTTTTGATATGATCAATCAAAAATCATATTTACTCAATACTTAGGAAGTATTTTGCTTGAAATTCCTAAATTAATCTATAATTGCCAGAAATGTTTAAACATAGTTTTGTTAAGAAGAGCATCAGGAAAATTCTTGAAATATCATAGTTCCGATAAGTAAAGCATGGCACATTTTATTGCTGTTCCAAAAAGTAGTAAAACAAAGTTTTGTCTTAATAATAAAACACAAATTAAGAGTAAATTAGAGATTTTGAAGATATCTAGGAATATAAGTACGACATATGTTGAGTTAACATAATAAAGTCAAGGATTCAAAACTATAGATAATATTTAGTATTTATTAACACTTAGACACTTTTAAAAATTTCCATTTATCATTTAACATTTTATAGATAGATGATAGGGTCTATAACCCAGTAAGCGCACAACTGACAAAGAGGATAAGTATGAAGAACGGCATATAATATTTCTACATATTAATCTTTTTATTTTTAATCTTAGGTAAATAGATAGTTTCATAGAGAATTTCAATACTTTTTAAGACTAAAATTAAAGCAAATACAATTATATTAAACTTATATAT
>KZ806879.1:1250683-1269224 GCA_000696205.2 Oncopeltus fasciatus
ATACCCAAACTGAACAATTAACCATGTTTTATATAAAATAAGAAATAATCTTCTTTTTACTCCTTTTATCTAAGTTATTTATTTTCCCCAAGAATTCTATAATTTTATACATAAGTGGTTACTATATAGTATAAGGAAAGATAGAAGATTGTGATTTAAAGTCAGACCTGTGTTCCAGAAATGGTAAGGATTATACAATAATTTTATATAGGTAAACCAAATTAACAATTTGAACTTTAATTAATTAGTTTGAAATTCATTTCAAACATCTACCTCATATGTGTATTTTTTCTTTTTTATAAGACTAAGAGAAAATCTTAGTTATTTAAGGCCATGTTTGTGAATAAATCTTTGTTGAATATAAATCACTTTTCTTTACTAATGACTTAATTATCTAGAATTAAATGAATTAACATTTTAATAATTATTTGTTCACAGTTCAACATCAAAATTATTAAATGCCATGTAAACACCCTTCTTTTTTTTCGAACTTGTAGCAAAATGAGCTTGTATGCCTTACTTATTATTAATTCTTAAAGATTCTAGTTCATATTAAGTTTATTATTATAGCTATACTTGCTGAGGTTCATAAAATCTTGGTTAATTTATTTATTTAATTGCTATCTGTAAATCTTCTATTTAAGGACACACTAAAAATATTGTTACTGATAATTATTTTAGAAGTTGTTCAAAAGGGCTTCCACTGTATCGAGAAATATTCATGACTCTTCTTCTGGGCTTGACTGTGTCGAAAAGTTGTTTTGCTGAGCTCTTGCAATAATGCTGATTCCCAGTTTTGAATTGAAGTTTATTCTTCTATATTAATGTTATTTAGTTTATATATANGGGAAAAAATATTTAAACATAATTTTCATAATCTTTTGCGATTATATATATAGAGAGAGAGAGAGAGAGAGAGAGAGAGAGAGAGAGAGAAGAGGATATACTTTAAGTCAAAACTGGAAACAGCATTATCTGGCAGGAAAATCAACACAACTGCCAGTGAAAACAGAAGCTAGACAAACACTTCCGGAAATGAACTGATAAGAGCAAACCAATGGAAAGGCTGATTTTGATTGAGATTCGGCCCCAGGCAGGTATAAAAGCTCCTTAGACTTGTAGTTGCTCTCATTCTCCATTCAGCCCTCAAATGAAGCCATCAAAGGATGTGTGTAAGTTCGGCTAGAAACAATTTTTCAGCATGGTCAAGCCTGGAATGAGAATCTGTGAATATTTAAGAATTTGTTGAATGGCAGCTTATCCTTTGACATAAGTAAAATGAACCAGGTGGTTAATAGGTATTTTCAAGTTTGATTACAGAGGAATGAGTTGGCAGTTGATACTGAGTACAGGTTTAAACAGTATCACTCACTTTCCTGGAATAGGTTTTTAAAATCCAAGTCTGAGTTCCTAATGGTTTTGGAAACAAATACTTTCCTGTACCTGTTACTCTTTTGTACTTGGTACTTGGTTTAAGGTTGATAAATCATGACCTATCCATGAGAGACATCATGTTACAAACTGCAAGTTCTCATCCCAACTGTATCACATCAACTTCTGTGGAGGCACTCCTAACCTAGTATAATACATATGTAGCATTTGGTACTGAATAAAAACTACTTAACCGTATGACCCTAAGTGGTTGAAAGGGAGGCTTAAAAAAAAATAAAATAAAATAAAAAGTAATAAATTAATATCTACTAGAAAAAAATAAGAAAATGCATTTGTCACTACTGATAGCAAACAAGATTGAGATTCTATGGTGTTGATATAATAAATTGCAGATAACTAAACAATTATTTTATTTTATTTATTTTTTTAGGAGAATATCACCAAAACAAAACAGGGATTCTTCCAGGAGAAAACCAGTTGTTTTGTATGACTAATAATGAAGAAATTTATCCTTTATTACTTCTAAAATGTTTTTACTCTTTCAACATTTGGTCCTATAAGGGAACTGAGGTAAATCAGTAATGGCCCGATGCGAACAGTGGATTGTTTCTGACAGTCTTCTTAAATAGCAGAATAATAATGGTTCATTTAATTCTGTGTTCACTTTACCAATGAATGATTCTATTTGAACCATATCAATTGTCTTTGAGTCATTCATTACAATTTTTAGCCTATACTTATCCGGTTTTGTGGTCATATAAATTCTAACTTGACATTGACCTCCAAATCAAGGTAGCTGCTCATCAATCTTGACATACATATTTTTATATTTATCGTAATAGACTCTTTTAAATATCTTATAGGAGTTATCATATCACTGCTTTTGCATTGTACTCATGATTCTTTACCATCAAAACAAAGAATAGAAGCTAAAAAACTGAATTTATTCAGGGACATGATGCACCTGAATAGAGTGGAGCCTATAAATCTTAAACATTAACATTTTCCGACTTACACCCACTTGCATAACAATATAATAAACCTTTGACTGCCTGCAGTTCTGTCTCATAAATAACATGATAGCTTTGTAAGCATGTATAACAAACATCGCTAATTGGCATTTTATTATTTTCTTTTTTGAGTTTAGACCAGTTTTACATAAATGTCATTTGTAAAAAGTAATTTCCAAGCATCAAGAGGAGATTTAACTTGTTTAACTCAATACCGAGGGACCTGAAGATAAACAGCTATTTTTGATTAACTGACCTGCTTCTATGAGAAGTTGTTATGTGCTCCACTTATAGAAATTTCCGTCTCTCAATATTATATTGGTCCCTGTAGTTAGTTACTCATTGCATATTCTTGTAGTCATCATATGGGGTCTTAAGAATCAGATTTATGTTCCTCGATATATTATCTTCTCCATCTCCTATTCCAAGGCATTATTCATCGTCAAGAAGTAGTATTTCCTCAGAAGTAGAATGACATTGGCCTGTCATTTTAATGCCTAGTACTGCTTCAAAGTTAACCCAGGACTGAACAATTTTGATTGGAAAATGGAAAACCAATCTAAACTAGCTGATTGTTTGAGGGAAATAAGGCAGTACTATGTCGATCTCTTTAATTTTTTTTTAAAATGTAACTTTATTATAGCAACACAAATGTTTGCTTCAATGGCGAAATGGTAAAATTTTTCTTCACTAGCATTTTGCACAAAACTTTGATTTCATGTCAAAATATGAACTATGACATCAACTAACCATACACATTCTTGCATGTACAAAAAAACAAAACATGTTTATCCTTCCTTACAGGTATTAAAATTATATTATTAGGCAATATGATATCATGTAATTTAATACAGCATAATATAAATTTGATAATGATATAAAATTTGTATGATTAATTTGAAACAATAAACTTAAATGATGAATCGTTTTCTTCTCACCTTGTTAATATATAATCTTTATTATCTTGAGATATTAACAGACAATTTTTGATGTAGCCACAATGGCACTGTAAGCTTTTAATGCAGTCTTGTGTTGACAAACATCTGTTTCTTAGGACCTTTACCAGAATTCTTGCTTATGACTTTTTCTATAGTGAGGATCTCTGCCTGGAGTATTTCCAAGTCTAGAGGTTTGTACTTTTCTTATGTTTCCAAGAGATTTTCCTCCTATAAATAAGTCAGCTATATGCACTCACTTGTATCTGCAGGTTGAAAATAAGATAAAATTATAAATTCCCTAAGCGAATGGACTTCACGATGGAGATTTTAGTTGTTTGCTCACACATAATCTATGAAGTTTGTCCTCTCCTTGAGTCAAGTGAGCTGGTTAAAACTATTGCCCCGGGGAGACTTGTACAGCTTCATTAAGCTTATTGCTTGTTCTTCCTTCTCTGGAGTAAAGATCCTTGCAGATTCCTTAAATTGGGTGATCATACCTTTGAAATAATCTGTATCCTGAAATGCACAGATATCACAATTGTATGAAACTTATGCATAACATTGTTTGAATTAATAAATACACAAAAATAAATTAAACTTGCTGATCAAGTAAGTAAGGTAATATGAATAAATGGTTAAAAAGAAAGTACTTCTTTAATGGAAGAGTGAAAATTGAATGAGGAAAATTAATGAATTGAAAGTAGGAGGAGAGGATGTTGGACAAATTTTGGGAGGGAGAGAATGCCAGTAATGTAAGGCACACTTGAAAAAAAGTCTATTGTATCCTACATTTCTCTGGAAAGGAGGATATAGTTTGGGGTAACAGGTGTTTGAGGGCAGAAGTGAATGCCTAAATTAAAGGAGATTGCAAGAATTATATGTTACAGGAAATATACTAGGGTGTGTGATATTCAGGATAGGGATTGATTAATTGTTATCCTTGGTTTAACAGATCTACAGTTTAAAAGTAAATTGGAATTAGATAGTGAGAAGTGTAGAAGTTGTGAGGTGACTGAAACCAGCCTTATTTGATCTTGTCTGCATATTTGCATTAAGGTTTAGTTTATTGTTGATGTTGTATATGATATTGAGGATTTTCTGGATGAAGGCAAGTGCTTCATAGAGGTCAGGGAGGGAGAGGAATAATAAATTTGAGAACCATCTGCATAGAGATGGTAGGAGCAATATATTGGTAATAATTTATGTAGAAACAGAACAGGAGATATTTAGATATAGCCTTGAGGTTTTCTAGAGGTTATAGGAAGGGGGTGCAATGAAAGAAGCTCCGTAAGAATATAGTTGTTCAGAAATGAAAGCAGTCAAAGACAGTATTTTTCGAGAATGACAGCTGATGTACAATGGAAAAGAGGAGGAATGGCTAATTAACAACAATGGCCTAAAAGAGATCTAGGAGAACAAGAATTTTTATTTTCTGGTGATCCTTGGTTGAATAAATGTCCAAATTTGATCCAACTGTTAACAGAAAAAAAAAAGAGGAAAAATTTGTGCCCAATATAGTACCTTGCCAGGTTCATTGGCACGACATAAATGGAAAAATTGCATCATGACTGGCACTGAGTTTCTGGATGAATATGAGATTGAGAGAAGGTATGTTTTGGGAATAATACATCCCATTTACAAATTATTTCATAAGAAAATTGCAAAACTATTGAAAATTTATTTGTATAAAATATTATTATTTTTTACAAAATAAAACTTGGTTTAAAAAGAACCTTATACACTTGAATTAAACACAATTCAAAAATGACAAGAATTATAAATAATTCAAATTGAAAATATAACTCCACATATGTTTTAGTTGCAATAACAGAAAATTCTAATAACTGAATTCAATCTAAAAAATGCATATAAGTGGTCTACCCTATCTGTCATAATTTCTTAATCGTGCTTAAGAAATTAGGTTTGATAGAGTAGAAATTTAAATAAATCGTACTTAAAATCTTATTTAAATTTCTTTTGGGGTTATTCAAACAGTAAAGATGAATTACTACGCTTAATTCTTTAAGTGTAAATTTTTATTGTCGAGTATTGAATGTATTTACAAGTCTAGAGGGTTGTACTTTTCTTTTGTGTCCAAGAGATTTTCATTCTATAAATAAGTCAGATATATGCACTCAATTGTATCTGCAGGTTGAAAAAATATGTTCGACAACCTTGTGACTAGTTTTTTCTCTGCTCATTTTTAGGCTGAGGAGAGTATTTGTGAAGAACTACAGGCTGGTTATGTGTGCAAGAGGAGATTGGAGCACCTCAAGGAACACACAAGTACATCCCAGTGGTGCAGGAAGAGATTGGACCGGATGCTAGTTGAGTATTTCCTAAGAAAGGGATACTATAATGCTGCTTCACGTCTTGCCGAGACGTCTGATTTACATGACCTCACTAACATAGGTAATGATTTTTTTTTATAACTTTTATTATTTATCATTACTGTTATTTATATGATAAATTTACCATAAAAATGATTCAATGAAATTAAAATACTTCTTCAGACTAATTATAGTATAATCAGATAAAATGCATTTGTATAATTTTTGCTTTCATAGGATTCAAGTAACTAGATATATTTTTTCAAGAGCTACAGAAATAAAATAATAAAATGTTCATTCCCACGCAAAAATTCTTTAGCTGATCAAGCTCTCAGACTTCAGGATGATACAGCCATGACTAAAATTGAATATATTGTAGAAGATGAATTTACAACTGAATTAAATTAAAATTAGTTAAACTAATTGTGAGCTCTCTTTGATAGCACAATAAATATTTGTCTAACGAATTTCATAATTGACACAACATTAACAATTTTTAGTAGATTTTATTTTGTTGGTGTTCAGTCAAGGTAGGGAGGGAGTCAACAGGTTCACAGGAATGAAGGTGGTTAGTGATGATATTACTCTAAAACGTAAAAATTCCCTCTCGTCTTCACTAACAGAGTGATGGGAGTCTATACAAATAGATTCCAAATCAACTATTAATTTTGGGATGTTTGATTTAGAATCTTGTGGGGTGACAGAGAAATTGGGGTCTAAACTTAATATTTTCTAAACAGGAGGAGACATTATGAACCCAATTAGGTTTATTTGTTGGATAGGTTGTGATGTTGTGGAGTATCTTGTCAGTTTCAAGTTTTTTAATCAGTTGAGTTTTTTTTTTTGTGTTATTAGAGTATTGAATGGTGCAAGTGTGGATTTTTGTTAGTGTGTCAACATCTTCAATGTTAATATTCTTTCAAAAGATGAACTTAAATTCATTAGTTTTAATATTTTATGTTTTTTATTTTCGATATTTTTTCAGTGATGTGGAGTTTAAGTATGGATTTTTGAAAATTGTATTTCAGGTTAAATAATTTGTTATGTTTGTGGAATGGTGTACTGGTATTTTTAAAGGCATTGTTAATGAATTTGGAGAAGACTTTTTCGGTCCTACATTTTAACAAAAATATTAATTGTTGCTTGTTAGTGGCTAATGTTTTATGTAACAAGATAAATTTATTAAGGAGCTTACTGAGTGATGGGTATTTGGTTTTAAAAATAATAATTTTAAAATAACGAAAGAAACCTTCTACCTTCAATAGTGAGTTAGTGTCCGTCCTCCTGGCTAGTAGTATCCACCTATCCACCACAAGTGTAGGTGATGGTGTGATGTTGGAGCTGTTTTTGGTGGTGGTGTGACTGCAGGGGAGATCTGGGAGGCCATGTTGAGTGACTGAAGTCTGGTGAGAGGTCTATGTGAAGAGTTACATTGTAAGCCATCTTCAAGGCTACTTTTTTAAAAATTTAAATAAGCATTTATTTGTATTTGTATCATCATGTCTATTTTACTTATCCATGTATGAAACTTCTTATTCATGAAAGTATTGCAATTGGGCAAAAAAGTAATTTAATTTTTCAATTGAAAAATGAATATGTAGTCTCAAGAATTATGATTACCAAAACATAAAAATGCTTTGTTTGCAGGTTTATTTGTGTTTTAAATCAAAACAATAGAAAACCTTTGTAATTTATGGTTAATAGAAGTAGTTTTAGTTATCTTTAAATGAAGATTTTTTCTATCATTTTCTCTTTTTTATTATTATTATTTTTTTTTTTTTTAACCAAAACCCCTGAGTAATGTTTATTGCCCAAACCGAAGTTTGGATTGTTAGTATTTTTGTGTGTTTACATAATTTAAGTAAAATGTATTTCTCCCCAGATGTGTTTCTTGTGTCTCGAGAAGTCGAAAAGTCGCTCATGGAGAGAGAAACTACCAAGTGCCTTGCCTGGTGCCATGACAATAGATCTAAGCTTCGTAAACTGCATTCTACAATGGAGTTCAATTTAAGAGTTCAAGAATTTGTAGAACTTGTAAAAGCAGATCGCCGACTTGATGCTGTTCGGTAAGTTTGTTTTTTATCTTAATGAACAAATTTTTTATTATTTTGAATTATTCAATAACCTCATAAAAAAAAAAAAAAAAAAAAAACTGTGTAAAAAGTAAGGTTACTAAGGCTGGCTCTAAATTGGCTGGTAAGGAAGAGGGTGAGGATCCATAATTATATTCTTAAATATTTTCATAATGTGAATTTTTTTATCTAAGTAATAAATATTAAAAGAATAATTATGTTGGATAATTTATTTTATAAAGTTGGACTAAAAAATTTATTCACTTTTTAAAATTTGTCATTTAATAAAATTTAAATCAAGATGAAAAAAAATCTGTGTTTCAGGAGTTAGATTATAACTGTTTTGTGGGGAAAAAAGTATTACATTTTTTTAAATATATGTTTCAACATCTTTTTTTTTTTTTTTTTCTAACTAAGAACAATGAAGCGTATTCAATAGTTATTTACACTTTATTTTTGTCTATTTATAAAGTCAGCTTACAATGTAAGCTGAAACATCCGCATGTGATAAAAAATACACCTTTTTTTAAATTGATTTTTTTTTTTTTATCAACCTTTACCAAAACCCAACAAATTCTCTACTAATTATCTCCACCGTCAAAAAATTCTCTATTTTGAAATAAATTATGTGTGTATATATTTTAATATTAACACATTGAGTGCTTCAGGTAATATGAGAAACATCAATTATGTGTAGATGGGGTTAATATAACCCCCTAAGCTACTTCCTATTAAGTGAGTGATTGAATGGCCCCTTTATATTTTCCTGCTTTATTCTACTTTTTCCAGCAGAAAAGTGGAATATTCAAGTAACTGTATTATGTTATCAATTTTTTAGTGCAAGGGAACAGAATCAAGAATCTAACTGTCCCAACCAGGATTCGAACCTGAATCTCCTGCTATCCGGGCCAGTGCATTTTCCACTTATGCTACCGGAGCAAGTCTGATAAGTTATTAAAGTCCCCGCACTAGTGTCGAGAGTCTAACGTCCGAGGCTGACGAATATATCGTCTTTTGCTTGGAGGAGCTGACATTGTCAAGCTGTTTAAATGACTCATGTTATTTACTTTTTAAATTTTAAATTTTGTAAATATTATTTTTTTGTGGTATATAATACCACAAATTTTAACAATTTTTAGTGCAAGGGAACTAAAAATTGTTAAAATTTACTTGGGATTATATACCACAAAAAAATAATTTTATGTATTAGTTTATCTTTCATGAAATCCTAATAGGCCTACCACATAAATAAATCCAACAAGGTTTGTGTCTAAATTTTATGAACCCTGATTCAGGACTGTATTTAAGAGAATTTCAGTCTTAAAATGATAAATGATAAATAATAAATAAATAAAATGATAAATTTTTTTTCTACATAAACAGAATTGTTTCTTTACTATCTATTATTATTTTTTNTATTTTATTAAAGCTTTAGCTTGAATAAACATTGGAAGCATATGGCAAAATGATTAATTTAATTGTTCTAGAGAATAAACTGTTGCAATCAAACTGAAAAATCAAAATCATAACCACTCACTCTCTTCAAAATTTAATGTTATACATTTCAAAACATGTACAATCCATAAATCTAATAAAATTAAAAATTCTGTCTGTTATAAGCCATGCACAGAATTTCTCAGATACGGTCAAACTGATTTTAATGAAATTTAGGATTTAGATTTTCTTTTCCGATGATGTGCTCCATTTCATATGAGGAATAATTTATAGAGTTTTTGGATATTTTGTATATAGTGAGCCAATCAGGAAACAATGGGTGGTATATCAAAAATATAATTTCATTGTAAAATGTATTGCGGGTTTTATGTTTTTTCAATTTTCTAGTATTTTATAATGAATAACTTTAGAGAATCAATATTAAAAATATTTTTAAATATTTAAGAAAATAAACCATGAAATAATTTACAGCTTTCTGTAAAGAATAATTGGCAAACTCACTGAAACAATTGGAATTTCAAAAAAAAATTTGTTGTTGTATTTTTGACCATTTTTACCTCAAAAATAATTGTGAATCATTTTAATAAATTAATTTTCTTCATTTTTGAGGTGGATAATATCAATATTATATCAAATGTATATAAATACCTATTTTGAGAAAAAATGAAATATTGTAGAATAATGTTTAGCTTTTCTTTTACTTGCCTTATATAATATCCAAAAGACTCAATCATCATTTTTACACTAGTGCATAATTTTTATGCTATTATTCCTTTTTTGTTCATTCATGATATGACGTCGAAAAAAAATTCTCCTCTAATAATTACCATAGTTTTACTTATAAGCTATTCTCCTAATGTCAAATACTATTCTCCATGAGATTTATTGATGTAAAAGAAAACATATTATGTGTTATTTGTTATTTAACATATTTACAGGGGCTTATTTATTATAAAATTAAAGTATAATGGTTTTTACTTAATAAATATTTTATAGTTAATGCCATTGAGTTGCAAGATTTGAAAAAAAAAAAAATTATTTTAACTTAACATTCAATGTTTCGTCCTTATTAAAATAAGACTTGTCAAATACTCTGAGGTGCCATTAGCAAATGAACATTGGGAAAATAAAATTATAAAAGAAAACAAGATATAACGAGAAATTAATACATTTATTCAATTTCAGTCATGCCCGAAAGTATTTCTCTTCTTATGAAGAGGACCAGCTGACTTCAATCCAGCACTGTATGGCCTTGCTTGCATTCCCACCAAACACTGGTAAATTAGTCTCACTTTTCCTTTTAACCAAGTTGAATTTATCCTTAATAAGAAGTTATAAAGTAGTCTTAGAAAATTAAATAGATACCTTTCTTTAATATTAGCTAATATAAGTATTTTTTGGATAAACAATTTTTAAGATTTTAAAATAATTTATGAATTTTTTTCATTGTAATATATTAAAATGAATTAATAACTTTATTTTGAAGATAATATTTCATTTTTCACTCATTATAATTTTCTACAATAAGCTATTAAATTTTATTCAGAGAGTAATAAATAGTATCCCCTATTCCCTCCCATTTAAGTTGATCATTGGGATAGAATGTTGACATCTGGCCTTCAATTATTTTAAACTTTTTCCCATTGATCAATATTTCAGGGCACTCCTTATTTTCAATGTCTATAAAAGTATAATTAGTTTGTCTTTAATATTCAGTATAAATTTCATTAAGTTGGGCAAGAATTTTTATTTGACCTGTTGTGATATTTTATATTGACTTAGATCAGCTTAAACTGTAAGACACTTTCATATGAATCATTCCAAATAAGCTAATTTTTAAATGTTCATAAGTTTGTTTTTACATTTTTATTGTTGATCATTAATTCATTTGGTATTTCTATAAATTTTTTATTGTTCACTTCATAAAAAAATCATGAATTAGGGTTAATTGATTCTTGTCATTTACAATTTTTAACTGCATGTTAATGATTTTGCCAAATTTTTTTTTCTTATCTTTAAAATATATTTTCTATTAAAAAAATATATTTTATACACAGTACTCAAGAAAGTATTTGCTTACTTTATTGTTCCCTAGCTTATTTTTGAGATGTCCACAACTAATGAATTGTTGAAACTAATCTCATTAATTTTAGTGAATAAATTAAACAGGTTGGTCCTTCATAATGTGTGTCATAATGTATTAACTAGTTAATTATGAACATTTAATAGGATTAACAATTAAAGTTCTATTACTTTTAAACAATAGTTTATAATAAACATAGAAAAATTGTGAGAATTGTTCCCTCCAATAAATGAGCAACTTTATTTTGCCTAATATTATTTAATAACTGAAGTATATTTGTGTTATTAGTTTTGTTATCAATAGTTTAATCAGCTTCTGTTCTACCAGCTATTTCACAAAATCAGGGTGCTTTTCTCGGCATAAATACATTAGTCTCTTGCAGCATTTGTCTTGAAACTTTTCTGTGTGACTATTCGAGTTTCCATCACTATTCATCAGTGCAGGCTCTAACCTGACTGTGCTAGAGATTGTATTAATTAACTGTCCTTTAACTTGAAAAGATTACTTCTTCTGATCACTGGTTTAGCTATATATTAAGGTGTGGCCAGACAGATGAGCTTTCTTTCCTTCTGAATACTGTTGCAGGCTAATACTTGGCTGTATTCAGTTGAACAAATTCCTTTACTCGTTAACTGGTACCAATGACAGTTATAACCCTGCTGTGCCCATTGATAGATTAAGGTTCTTGTAACCTAAAATTTTATGCTTCTGATTTCTAATAGGGAGTAACTAGACGTTAGCTATTTGGATAAGTAACTTTTTTTATGCTCTTTTGATCCAAGAAAGTGAGCCTAAAAAAATTATTTATCTGTTCAAATCAACTCTGAAACAATATAAAAGATTGTGTATGTCCTGCCAGCAAGCAAAGTAGTCTAACTACTACAAACCTCTAAAATTATAAATTCTTTGCTTCATAATTGAATTGAATTTAATTCCAAGTGCACAAAATTATGTTGAATTTATGGCAGTTATTGTTAAAAATTTAAAAGCAAAATAATGCTTTATAACTAATTTTTATTACATACTAAAACCTATTTTGGTTTTATATTAAAAAGTTCGATAACCTAATCTACCCATAAAGAAAATCTAAAATCAGATGTAGATCAAGGTGATTGTAGCTTTTTTAAAAAAAGATAATGGATTTTCCAGACCTTTAAGTGCAATATCTTGCAATACAGCTTAGAAATACAATTTATACACTTCTTAATAATGTCAAGTAGTTTATATATACCCATTTTTTGTAGTTTTATTTTGAATCCTACCTAAGAGGAACTTTGAAGTAAAATACCTTAATGCTTCCCTTATATTTTTTTTATAAAAACACCATTGGTCGGTTTTAGATATTTCTTCATCATACGATTTTCATATAATTCATTAATAATATGTTGTAACAAATAATTCCAGAAATCTCGCCTTACAAAGAGCTGTTGGATGATGGAAGGTGGATGAGATTGGTAGAGCAGTTCCGACAGGAAAACTACAAACTGTTTCAGCTTGCCTCTCAGAGTGTCTTCACAGTTGCTCTACAAGCTGGACTTTCAGCTTTAAAAACTCCATATCCTTTTGTTATACTTTAGTGTTCTCCTATAAATACTGGGTGGACTAAATAGTTAATGTTTTTTTTTTTTTTTTTCAGTTCAAGCATAATTCTTTTCTGATAATACTTGAAAGGAATATTTTTGTAAAATCATTCATATGGGCATACCCACCTTTTTAATAATAAATTTATAAATCATGGGCTCTTGGTCATTTTAAATAAAGAAAAAAATTTTTTTTTGTCAATTAGACTAGCTTTAGAAGCTTGTATATGTATTTTAAATATTTTTACTAATGAAAGACAAAAATTATTTACTTAATTTTTTCATGCAAATCGTTATTATTATAACAAGATATAGGAACTGATAGTGGAGGTGTAAGACAGGGCCTAACAATTTTCCATAATTTTCAATTTTAAATGGATAACAATAGGCCTTTGAAACTCAGTTTATGGATTATTAGAAATATTCAATATTTCCTGAATCAATAGTTGGCCTGATCATTTTTTTTTTTTTTCTTTCAACAGAAAAAGTTTGCAGTTTATTTATAAATCTAGGGTTCCAACTTGACTCATGACAACTGGAATAAACATACTAAAGTCAAACGACAAGAACTCAACAGACGCCACGGACTCTTATACAGCCTTATAAATAGGCGCTCACAGCTCACATTAGAAAATAAACTGACCATCTACAAGACCATAATACGACCAATCTGGACCTACGGTGCAGAACTGTGGGGTGCCGCTAAGCCTTCCAATATCCAACGAATACAATCCTTTCAGTCCAAAATTCTTAGAATAATTGCTAACGCTCCATATTATGTGTCCAACTCTACCCTTCATCACGACTTTAATATTCCTTTTGTCAAAGACCTTATCTCCACCCGCTTCAAACTCTTCCATAGTAAACTCCAATTTCATCCCAATCCATTTGCCCAATCCCTGTCGTCGGACTCCAATCCCCACAATCCTCCCCGGCGACTAAAACGGAGATGGCCTCGCGACCTCCTGGGCCTTAATGCCTAAACTTATTGGGAGTGGGGTCGATGGGCCCCTTCTCCCTGCACAGTGATGACCATTTATTTATTTATTGTTAATTTTATTTTTATTTCATTATATTTTTTCTTTCTTTTATTTTATTTATATTATTTTTATACATGTACATTTATTTTAAGTCATCAAATTACATGATGTTATATAACAGAATGTAATAAATAAAGATTTATTTAAAAAAAAAAATTATAAATGTTAGTTAGAAATGTGTTCTGCAATCCAGCTTCTAAGTATTCATTGCTTCCTAGGATATCTGGAATTCATATGAGGAAAAGAGGAATGAATGACTAAGAAAGAAATATGAAAAAAACTTATTTTACCTAACTTGAATAGGCTGTATTAAAATAAGCCAAATTGAAATAGGGGATAATAAAGAAAAAATAAGTAACTTGATGAGAAAATTAAGAATAAAGAGTAGGATAATTGATAAAAGAGAAAAGAAAATGATTTTGGAGCAAGACCTATGAATATATGACTTCTGATTGGAAATAAACTTGAATTATAAGTCCTTAAGAGAACTCCTAAAAGAGAAAAGACATTATTTTTACATATTATACAAATATTATTATTTGTATTCTTTGGATCAATCTTGACAAAACCCCAATAAATTCTCTACCAACATGATTTTATTGTTATGGAATTAACATGCTTTTATTGTGTACCACTGTTACCGTTTCCAACCATTTCACTTGATGTCAAAGTCGTGATCTAGTAAGCACTGGGAGTTTTTAAATATTGATGTCACATGGCCCCAGGATCTGGCTTATGTAAAAATTTTTCTTAGAAATAGTTTCCCGGGCTTTTAAGTGTAAATAAAATTGATCAATCCATCCTCTATTCATTAAATACCCTCAAAATTTGTATTCTCATATATGGGAATATTCAAATATGTAACAACTGCTAGACATGGATTCATGTATCTTATTAAAAACTCAAGAGCAATATAGTTGTTCGTCTCAGATCTACATGACTAATACTTTTAATGGATTCGTTTCTGGAAATTCTAATCAAAGGAGTGGGGTTTAATCATAATCAATAAATTATATCAACAAAAGATTTTAGAAATTTGAAATTGTGAAACTTGAGAAAGTAAATAATCATATCTAAAACAAGGAAATAGAGGGTATGAGAAATGAAATGAAGGGTAAATGGAGGTGAAAGTTACTCTGCATTAAATGAATAAGGGTTCACTCATATAAGGAGGGTAAAAAAATTAATTTTCTTATTCAAAAATTTAATGTTTTAAATTTCTTCAAATTTTAATTTTTAACAGCTTAACTGTTTCTTATTTGCTGTAGAATTTAGAAAATTTTAATTTTTAGTATCTATTCGTTTAGTTTTGATTTGATTTTTTTAATACTTTTCTAAAAATTTGCCTTAACCATACTTTCACGCAGTGTTATGGGACTTATGAACAGAAGAACAAGTCATGTCCAGTCTGCCAGGATTGGCTAAACAAGCTTGCTGACCCACTTCCCTTTGCCCACTGCTCTCATTCAAGGCTTATCTGTCACATTTCGGGTCTTCCACTAAATGAACATAATCAACCAATGGTTCTTCCCAACAGCTATGTCTATGGACAACAGGTGAGTACTTGCAATATTACTATAGGCTTGTTAGTGACTTATATTTTATTAATTGTTTACTTTAAAAATCTCAACTTGTTAATAAGAAAACTATTATGTCATTCATTTGCGAAATAAAAGAAGTTGGTAGCTGGTGAGCATTATTAGAACATCGTATATGGGGACTTATTTGTTATCTTAAATTCTAAATCATTTTTTTCCTTCTGTGTTAACCCTTTTTGGCATGTATATTGGGCCAATGTGCATCAATATATGAGTGACATTTTTGGGCTGGTTCCATTACTGAGATTATAGGCAGCTCTCCTATAGTCCTGAATTGAGCAAATCCAACCTTTAAAGAGAATCTGCCATTGCTTGAGAGTAAAAGGTTTTACAATTCCTATAAAAAAAAAGTCTCACTTTAATCAACCCAAAACCTAAAAATCTATGGATAATGCATCACAATGAAATGCATACTAAAACAAAATTATTTGAACCTTTTATGTAGTGAAATCAAGCTATTAGGAATGGGAATTCAACTCAATTACAAATTTGCAAAATATATTCTGTAACCAATTAAAATGATTGATTAGGAGAATTGTGAGCTTTTAGTTCATGCTTAGGTAATGCATTTTTTAAGATACCAGGGCCTTAATTTTAATTTAAGTGTCACATAATTTGATAATGAATGTTATGATCATTCAAATAGATTTTCTGTAATCCAATGGGTTACCAACTTTTTATTAGGAGTGGAAATTTGCTAATATCCAAAATTTGAGTAGAAATATTTTTTATGTTTAATAATTATTATTTCTAAAGCTTAAAAATCTTGATTCTTGAAAGTGTGTTTAATTTCCAAAGATTATTGCTCTTCTTTATTCAGATAAATTGATTAATTAAGGGTGGGGTGAAATTTATATTTTAAATATGATTATCAAATAACTGTGGTGCTGAAGAAATAGTTAAGTTTTCATAGTTCTTCTAAGGACTCTCTTTCTTTTAGTTTATTTAATTTAACAAAATTTCATAAATTAATGATATTAATGCATTAATTAATTTTTAATCTAAAATTTATCCTTTTTTCAAAACACATAGTCCCTTTTCAAACTGGGCCTCTAATTGATGCTTAACTGATAAAATGAAATAAGATGTATTGTAGAAACAAAATTTATTGTTAGCAAGTCTTATACACTTATTTGTTGGTAAAGCAAATTTAATTACAATTTTGAATAAATATTATCCCTTAATTTCATTAATCAACTTGATCTAATTGTATTTTTCCAACATAGGATTGATGAACCATCATCACAAAATAATAATCTTGACATTTTTCTAATGTACGAGAATTAGATAACATTTATTTGATATTAATTTTCTGTTCTTAGATTGTAAAAGGTCATATTTTAAAGGAAGGGAATGTAATTTGCAAATTTTTACCCATTGCTTTATTATTAAAAAATAATACATTTTGCTTCAAAAGATAAAGTAATTATAATAAAATAATATAAAATTAACCCAATAAAGCTGAATTTTAAAGAAGAATTAATTACATAATCTTAGCGTGTTTTAAAAGTCAAGAAAATTTTTTCTTCAAGAGATGGCAGTCTCTTGAAGAAAAGTTGCCGGGTTAGCGTAGGAAGTCCATTTGGTTTTCATAATCTTATTACTGTGGGCTCAAATTCTGTCCTGGACGAGCTATTTATCGATAAATAGTGCTATCCCTGTGTAATGGTTGTTTATATATGGCAAGCAAAATTGCTTTACAAAAAATATTGTACACATAGCTAATTTGTTTTTACTTGTATTACATACATTTAAATTCCTAACCATTTTAACTTGGTTAAAAAAGTATATAGATTTTATTATTAATTAAAAAAAAAAGAGAGCAAGACTTATAGAACATTAATGCTAATTAATATAATTTTTGGTTGTGTGTTTATATACCTTTAGGGTGCACATTTTATTTATATACATTATGTATCAATAGAATATGTTTGTAAACAACCTCATGTTATTAAATGTAAAATTTTAATATTGGGCTTGTTTTTTTTTCTTAGTCGCTGATGCAAATGGCCAGTGAAAATAGTAGGCAAATAGTCTGCCCTCGTACAAAAGAAGTATTCTCTTTTCAGAAAGCGGAAAAAGTATTTGTAATGTAAAAACTTTCCTATGTACATTTGTGATTATTATGCTTGTTTTTCTACTTATACTTTTAAAATGACAAGTCTGTAATATTTAGTACAAGACTACTCAGTTTAAGACATAACTTATATCATATATTGTACAGGGAGTTTTATTTTAGTTTATTAAGTATTTAAAGTCAAAGTTTAGAAAGATCAAAAGCTATCCATTTTACTTCATTAATTAATTTGCATTAAATGTAGTGACTTAATTTTAATTATATAAGGCAGATATATATATATATGTGTGTGTGTATACATACTTTACCTAAGATGAATTGCCCTTATAAATAATATTTGACTGCCTTTTAGATTTAAAAAAAGCTTTGCCTCTTAATGACCTCTAATTGAGACTGGTGTAAGAATTTATTTATGTGCATTTTATATATATCTTAATTTATGTGATAACATAAATATTGTCTACTCATATTTAAAGGAATTAAGAAAACAATGTTATTTTAAAAAAATTCACTATAACATTTAGTACTAGCCTACTAAATTCTATTTAACTGTTTTTTACCAATGGTAAAGCAGCTAATACAAAGCTGAAATGTGTCATTGGTCTTTTTTTTATTTTGATGTTATGAATTCTGAATATATTTTACTCTTAGTAAAATAAATATTTGTGTTATAAATATTATAAGCCTTGTACATAATTAACAGTATTTAATTAGTTATATAAACTTATTATAATAGTTTTCAAGATTAAACATTTATTTAAATTTAATGATATTATTATATATTTTTCTTTCACAATTTTGTGGTGTATAATTTAATAAAATAAATAATTATTTGTATCAATTTTTTTTTATACAAGTTTTCCTTCACTCAGGTAACTTCTATTAGGCTTAATGGCTGACATAAATTAATAGCTAGAAGGAATTATCTAGCTATATATATATAATTCTCCTAATGTCAAATACTAT
>KZ806879.1:1278809-1303482 GCA_000696205.2 Oncopeltus fasciatus
CGCCACTCTTGGGATAATTTTTTAATCAAAATTTTTGTAATTGAGTTTTTTATTTCATTCTATTGTGTCACATACTTTTTTTTATCAACAATAAGTAATTATTTGTAATATGTTTAATGTTCTCTTATAAGTGTATTAGTTTTTAGTACATAATCTTTATCAAGAGATAAAGTGCAATATCAGTATCTTTGATTAGTTCAAAATATTTGGGCTGAAAGTAATATCAGGATGTTAGGTAAGGAAATTAAAAAACACTGTTTTTTTATGGTTTTAATGCACTGATAACACATTGTAATGTATGGTAATGCATTTTTTAAATAGCAAAAGAATCCTAAAAGTGCACATGGTGAATTAATATACAAAAATGATAGAGTAATCTTTCTCAGTCTTAATTAACTTTCCATCACCCTAATTAATGACCTTATACTGTCAGGTACCATCTCACATATGCTGCATTTCTCCATTCCACTATTTACCAGAAGTGAGTAATTTTTATTTCATAATAATAAAATTTGAAACAAAATTTTTATTTCTTCTTAGCTATGATTAAAATACAGATAAATTATAGGCTGTATTTTCTATAGATTCTCTTTATTTTGATTGGTAAATTAAATGCCCAAAATTAAGGCATCTCTGTGTGAAACAAGAAAATTATGTGGGGTCATTGAAAATAATCAAAAATAAAGAACCTTAAACATGAAATATAATATCTCATTCACTCCCTTCCAATATTTCAATTCATAAGTTTCAGATATGTTTAACTGAAATAAAAAAACACCTAATTAGTTTTAAAGCTATCAGAGTTATCTTAGTGACTCATATCGTCTCTCTCTCTCATATTGAAAAAAAAATTAAATACAATAAAAACAGAGCTTAAAGGAAAGGGAAAATACAATTCCTTAATGTATTACATACAACTATATATATATANATGTTCCTGGTCGAGGTTGAGGAACCTGAAACATATACATATATATATACACACACACATAAATATATATATGTGTGTGTATTAAAGTCTTGTTATAACATTAAGAGGTATCAAAAACAAAACCAAAAAAGTATAATAATTTCTTTTTGAAAAACTGAGGCACCTTATAAGTTTATTTCCAGACTTCAACAAATATTTTGATCAATCTAAAAATATATTTAATTCAAGTTCTATCAAATAGTCACAATTTCAGCTTAAATATATTCTAAATACCTCAACAAATACATTTTTTTATTCAAAAATCTTTAAATCCTCCAAATGCCTTAAACACCTCAGTGAAGTGCACACATAAGTAATTTTTGGCACTATCTTATTGGAGTACTTGGGAAACTTTTACAGAAGTACAAAAGAATATTGTCAATTTAGATATAAAACCAATATAGTATTATAACCCATTACGTAAAGAATATTTTTAAGACAATCTTGTTGATTAAAATATGTATTAACAACTGAACAAAAACTGAATAGCTGAACTTCACTTAATTTTCAAGATTAGGCAATATATGAGCAGATCTTGATACACTTCATAATAAGTATATTTATACATGTAAATAATGACTGTAAGAACTATTCTTTGTAGTATTTGGTAAAAATACACTAACATTCCAGAGTTACATGTCCATGATTCATTTTGTAGGATTTTAATAATTTATTAACTGCCCAACAAAATTAGTTTCTAACAAATAGAATATACTAATAAAATTATTACACATTACAGAATCACAGTATAAAAAAAAAAAAAAAAAAATCTCACAACCCCCATGAGAGTAATCAGGCAAGTAGGGGGTACTAATATGCAGAACAGAAAATTTCTGAATTCAGTATCTTTAAATATTCATAAAATTAAGCATTTCTTAATATTGTAACAAAATTTGTTGTACTTTTAAAAGTGATTATTAATGAAATAAAAAAAAGATTTAATACCATATCACTTTTAGAGCCAGAAAAAGTGAAAATATCCTATTGATCCCATTTTCATGACTGCATGACACCATATCCCTTCTCGCCTTCATGATTCAGGGCGAAGATGGCTTACAATGTAAGCCAAAATGGCAGATAATTTAAAAAATACACAATTTTTAAATTTGTATTTTTTGGATCTATTTTGATCGAACCCCAACAACAAACATATAATTATAACTTTTAATATTTTCTTTCAATAATACATTCATTTAAAAACAATTTTTTTCCTTCTTGGAAACATGTAAAAACTTCATCAAGGAAGGCTTTTTTTACATAAACATCTCTTACTTTTGCTAATTGAATAGTTATTCTAGTGACCAATTTCATCAATCTGTAATTATTTCTTTAACCTAGGGCTAATAATGATTATTTCTTTAATTTAGCAAAATTATGGTTTCTCAAATCAAATAAAATGAGATATAGACAATGATTCACTAACACTTATGAATCCCACTTAATTTTTAGGAACAAACAATGAAATAAATTTAATTTACAAACAATTGAATACTCTGGTTAGCCATTTACAATTGAAATAAAACATGATGATCATAAAGCAAAAACATTTTCACTTGGTAACTTAATGAATTCTATAATCATTGATGCAATGATTGAAAAATATTCCCTGAAATTGTAAATAAAAGGTAAAAAAAAATCTACCTAATATGGAATATAAATTCTGACTTTTTGTAGTTACCATCGTTATCATGAGGGATATTTTGTGATGTTAATTAAAAATAAAATAGTCATTTCCTTGAAAGAATATTTACCAAACTAAAGCACCAAGTATAAAACAGATAATATAAAAAGAATAATTAATCCATTCTTTCACTGATCATATAATTTTTTTTTTTTAAGTAGACCCTTTTAACTTCATATAATATTTGTAAATAAACTCTAACTTGATGAAAATTCAGTTTCTTTTTCCAAAGGATCTTTCAGAAAAGAATCAGGAAAAATGGATTAATACCAAAATTATTTCATGGTCATGTGATATAAAGAAAATCTACCTTTTTTAACAAGGACTTAGAAATGTGGAAAAAATGCAGATTGAAATATACACATTAAGCAATATTATACTTCTAAAAGCAGTATAAAAATTATTGTCAGACACTAATTAGGATGGTTTTTTATTCAAATTTAGAATAAATGTGTATAAAATGAGAGTCCTCTTTTATATATAATTAAATAAGTCAAATATAAGATAGTGTCCAAAAGCTGGAATCTCAAATATGTCAAATGTCAGTGGTTGATATTAGTTGGTTGTCAGGAATCATGTAAAAAAATGGGGTATGCAATTCACCTGCATCTAATTTAGGTAAACTCTTATTTCCGTCATTATAACAGCTTAGTTATCTTAATCCCTATGACCTAAAAAAAAACAACACTTCAAACATATCGCTTTACCCCAAATTCCTCACAACTTTATGAAGGCATACCTGGGTGATGCTTTATTTAGTTAAGTCTCCATTTTTATGTACCTTTAAATTGTAGGAAAAAAATTGAGAATTTATAGAACCCCACAGTAACCTAATCTTACTCCGCATACCTTGAGTCCCTTGCCCTCTGTTGTTACTCCAGTTGCCTAACTTTTACATACCATTTTTTCCTCTAAATAACTGGGCTTACTGTGTGTAAAATAATCTAGCTCCAGACATTTCTAAAATTATTTTAAATGATATCCTCAACACTATTATCCATTGGTTTCTCAATTTCATATATTAATCAAGAAATATGTGGACGGTCTTTTATTATTCCACAATTTTGATAAAATCTCCTAGCTATTAAATACTTCCAACAAATAACTTTCCTGCCTCTGATTAATAATTAAGTGTGAATTTGAGTCATTCCTCTTTATATATATATATATTTTATATATATATATATATATATATATATATATATATATATANTATATATATATATATATATACACACATATATACTTTTGATTAGAAATCCTAATGGACAAATTCTAATTGATATACTAAGCCGACAATGGTCAAGGTCACCTCCATAATCAAATTACTAATGTCACAAAAAACCTGACACAAAGATCACTCCTTTAAGACTCCTACCCCCATCGCACTACTACAGAAAGTGTAACTTATATCCTTTTTACGAATGACTTCTCCTCTTCCTTGATAACTGGCATAATATCAAACTTGTATTATCCCCACACCAAGTTCCCTCTCCATCTTCCTTTACTCATTCATTGATCACTATCCCTTATATTCCTAGACTCACTGATAATAAAGAACAACTTCAAGACTAAAATTCATAATTTTTATTTTAGCCTCCATACTAGTAACAAACCACATCACCTAGATAGTCAAATGGAGAATATTAATGTTTCTGTACTGTCTCACCACCAGAATTAAAAAAAAAACCACCCACCCAATTAAAATTGGCTTCTGAGCCTTTCATTAACAAAAGGCTGACTTCAGAATGAGAGCATATCAGTCTAAATTTTGTCTTTATCAATGATAGGCAGAGCATTTTTATAGCTTATTTCAATATTTTCCTAAAATAATAATAAAATTGATCAAAATTCATCATTAAAGCTTTATACACGTGTTTCATACACAGGTGGACAAATACGAATAGAATAGGAATAAATGAGATTGAAATAGTATTGAATATGAATAAATAACAGAAAAAAATCACATTTTTTTCTACTAAGACTAAGTAGAAGAAAAGTAGCCAGGAGATGATGGGTGAGTATGTCCATCTTTGGAGTAGGGTCTCACAGGAACCATGCTGGTTTTTGCATGCTGCAAGAGTTACAAGTGCTTGTTCTAATTAGAAAAAAACACAAGGACAAAATTTGTGGTATTGAAGATATAAAAGAAAGGATCTTCTAAGGTAACCTTGAGATCTTTGGTAGGGTGACTGCTGTTTTAGGGTTAACTCACCCAGCAATCAAGAATCTCCTAGTAAAAATTAGTTCTATGACATACTCAGAAATGTTGCACGAAAGTTGATCAAGGGTGGAGATTTCATTGTGAGGATGTCTACTGCCTAATAATCAAAAAGCATAGAGAATCAATCATTATGAACAATGGAAAGCGGCTAGCTGAAATGCATAAATTCTCCTTGATCATCCAGACACCTTTTTCCAACATATGTACTAGTATATGGGGAGTAAGACTGGTTTTCGAACTTCGGTTCTAAACTACTTTATTACAAAGCTAATCAAAGGTATTAAAGTTGAAGATGTGAGCCAAGATATATGTATAATGGACCACTAAAGACAGAATTTCACAACAGATCCAAAATCTATATTATTCATGGTTGGAAAGAAAGCTGAGCGTGAACTATGGTGTATTTCTTAGAAAAGTACTAGCAATTAAAGAAATGTGTCCATAAGGACATGAATGAATGGTGCTGTAAACCAGAGAGGTGGTGTGATGAGTTTCACAGATTGTCAGATGACAGGTAAAGGAAGTTGTCAGTAGGCACAGGAATAAATTTTGAGAAGTTTGCAGTAGGAGTATTGAGAGGACTCGTGTTCAACATACTTAGAGAAACATGGTGGGTAATGAAAGATTTCGAGCCTAGAGGAAAGGAAATGTTGATTCATTTATCAATGATGATGATATGGACAGCACGCTTCAAGACCCTACTAAATCAGTTCAGGGAACCTTTTCTAATATCATTGGAGCTTACAAATCAAACTCAAGTCATATACGCTGTTCAGTAGAAGGAATAAGTGTGCCATCTGTTCTATATGCCGAGAAGTAAGGGTGGAAAGAAAACAAGTCCTTATGAGAAATCATTGCTTTAGAAGGGTAGAGATAGGTAGGATGCATACATTTCACTTTTAAGAAAGGCAATAATCAAGGGCATATGAAAATTACAGGGGAATCTGTACATATGTTATAACTCAGGGTAATTTGAGTAAGAGTTCGAGAATAAACCAATGGCCATTGAGATGGCATTCACTGCAGGCGTTTGACCAGGAATAGATAGTCATGGAATATGCTAGACTGGCAACCTAGAGAAGTTGGAAGGACAATCCAAGGCACTTGTGATCAATAGCATCTTGGGTTGACCTGGTTTTTTGACCAGGAAGAGGTCTGTTTCTGACTAAAGTTCTGCTCGGACCAGATGAGGCCTATCATAGTCAGAATTCCTGATGAAGTAAGTAAATGACTAAATAGAAGAAATTTGTCTCTTACATTTAATTTTATTTGGAGCTAATAAACTACTTTATTAACAATTATAAATAAAGAGACCCGATTAACCGTCAAACTTGCTTTCTATGTGTTTTTCACAAGAATGTTATACAATATAAATGTTCGAAAAGTACAGTTTCCAATTTTTAGGTTCTATAAATTGTTTTGTAATTCTAATGATATCAAAGATATAAATAATTTTTCAACTAGGTCTCTCTTACTATTCTAAAATGTCCAGTTGAATTTTTCCTAAAAAATAAATGGATTTTATTGGACAGCATACGAGTTTTGTTTGATGATTTTTTAAAAATTATTATTCTTTAATGTAAATATAATTTCTTATTTTCCCCATTTCTTATAAAACAAAAATCTCTTTAGTTTGGAAAATCTGCATAAACAACATCACTGATGAATATATGATAAGGCTTTATGCACATGCTGTTTTAATTTAATTTAATTTAAGTGATATCCAAGAGTGGTTTATTTTCTCAAATATTTAAAGACTGAGCTACAAAAAACCTTTTTAACCTTATAATTTTTATACATTTATCAACTAAGGATCACGTTACTAAAAATTGTATTTTAATCCTTCCTAATTTATGATTAAAAGATAAAAAGATAAAATCAAAATGGTAACAATAGATGGAAAGTAAGAATTTAAATTGTGACTTTCAGACATTGCTTAAAAGATAGAGACACAAACCAGTGTGAGTAGAAAGAAAGCAACCTTAAAGTTTTAAACATTTTGACATAATTTACTCTTTATTTAATTTTACATCAGTAATGAAACAAATAATAGTGTTTTCAGTTTGAAATTTCAACGATTTAAAGTTCAAAATTCAAGATTTTGGGGCTTTACATTTAAAGTTATAATTGTTTCATACAGTAATTCAATTAAATTAAAAATCAAACAATTACAAGATAAAATCTGATTAATACAGGAACTTACCATTGGTTTTTAGTTGTTATATGATCTGAGGAAAATATTTTTCAAGAGTTAAGAGCGGTATGAGAAAAGTCCTGCCCTGGAGAGCAGCTTTTTCTGCCTCTGAATTTCATATACAGCTTACGACAAGTAGTATGAAACACCACCCACAAGGATTTATAGAGAAAGAGCTTATTGTCATTTAATTTTTCTCTTTGAACCATTAATAATTAGGACTGCATAACTTTCTGATTGAATATTTTATTTTAACAAACTTGGATTATTCTATTGCAATAGTAATGATAGCAGGGGCATGAAGCAATGCAATAACAGTTATAAACTAAAGGACGCCTTGTTGAGCGATGCTAATAGAGGGGGATGCATAATTGTTTAATTAATCAAATTTTTTTGGGAAGGAAATCATATTAAAACATAATTTGAATTTTATATTTAAAAAATTCTCGGATATAAATTAGAATTTGGTATTAAAGCTTTTATCTGGCTTAAGTTTGTCAATAATTTAAATAAAGTAATGAAAGATAGGGGTTTAGAAGATAAAAATGAAAAATGCTGTCTAATATAATGTTATAAAAAAAATTATAGTATGCAGGTATAAAAAAAAAAAAAATTATTTTATACTAACTGTTAAATCAGTTAGATGAAATCAAACAAGATGGCAAGAGGGTTCAGAGAAAGGGCCTTCCAAATTTATTGAGCATAATAAGTGTAAAATATAATTATGCATAATTAGTTCTCTAATACGTATGTAATGTAACTGAGAGGGTTTGATGCCATCAATCAGTCACATCCTCTTCTTTGCAGTACTGAGCCAGGTCGTAGAGAACATATCTTTCCCCCTCCTATTTGTTTTTTAAAGTAGTAATTTATTCTTATTCATCGTTAATGAAACATGGGAAATCAGCTTAGTTAATGCTTTTATGGCAGATTTTTAAGAATAATGGAGCAGAGTGAAAGAATTTTTCACTAGCCTGAATTATGCTAGTAAAGTTACAGTAATTATTTTTCTTTTGTTCTTATAACTTATTGCTCCTAGAAAGAAAATGTGTAATATTCACATTGAAAAAGGCAGTAAGAAATATCTTTCGCCATTCATCCCGCTTCTATAGCCTATTAATCTGGGCTAAAATATTCCAAGCAATGTAGATTTTAGAGTTTAAAAAATAATGAGGAAAAGAGAGTTATGATTGAAAATAAAATTTGGAAATGTTAGCATAGGAGGATATTTGGTCTCTAACTTGTTTATCATTGCTTACAGTGTTGTGGTTGGAAAGGATGGCTCGGTGGGTAAGGGTAGAGGAATTTTTTATATTGTTTATTTAGACTCCAATCCTATCAATGGTAGACAAGGCAGACACCTCATACACACACATTAAAAAAAAAATTCAATCATATCACCCTTTACTCTGTTATCTTTTATCACCTTATCAGATCTAGCTTATTTCTTTCGATCTCAGTCACCTCCTCCTTTACATGGTTTTACCTATATTTTACTTACAACTCAACTACCTTAACTTATATCATTCTTTTGATCCCTGCCATCTCTTCAACCTGGCCCCTTTTCCTTTGGTACACATCCTCCTTTGTATTTTTTGTGAGAGACACCATGCCACGATAATTTGGTGTTTGTAATTAACTAGATATTTTTTTACAATTTTTCAACTCTAAAAATGCAAGCTGCAAATTGGCAATGTATAATTTTAACTCCTCAATGGTTAATATATAAGTAAAGTGATAGGATAAGGAACTCAAGAAGCAGGTTTGATCATGCATTTAGATCCTAAAAGCTAAGCACACTCTTAGCAGACCACTGAGACTGTTTCACATGTCTGCATTTACATACTTATACATATTAGACATTTATATTTTTCAAATTAAAAGTACTTCATTAAAGATGTTATTAACTAAATTTAAGTTTTTTTCTACAGCAAAATAGAATATATTCTAGAACTCAATTTCTATAGATTATATTATAAATTATTCATATAATAATATTAATGAATAGATTTTCCATTCCAAAATGTATGCTACAAAACATTACACTAAGTAATAAAATATTTGTATCAGATCAGATTTTATTCACAAAAATAATATCAATATAAGATGAAAATACTTCACCAAATTAAGCTTAATCTAAAATTAGCTTTTGAACAAGTTGGTTTCTTAAATCTAAGTCTTTAGTCTGAGGGGCGTTTTTTTTTTTTTTTTTTTTTTTTTAAATTTTATTAGCATGACAAGAGGGAATAGCTAAATCTATAACCTACTACATCAGAACTTTCTGACACAGCCTTTATGATAAACAAAAAAAAAATCATTAAATCATTAATAGGAGAGGACCTTGAAGGCAATAAATTAGTGCTATCCTACCTAACCGTAAGTGATAAGGCTTCTTCATTAAAACATATAGGACACAATTGAATGTTGAATTAATTTACAGGTTTTATATTTTGAAATCTGGAGCAAAGTCAGCCCGATACAGATACAAAGTAAAAACCAATTCTTCTCACTTCTTATTCTTTTTTTAAATTTTTAAATACTGAGCTTTTTTGAAACTTAAGGTTCCATCATCTGCAAAGCTCAGGAACTCAGGAGGAATTTCTTCCAGGACACAGTCAGTCCTGGAGCTTATAGGATGAAACCCATACACTTAACACCAAAAATAAAAATTGGGGCAAATTGGTATTTGTTTTATAATTTCAAACTAAATTTTATTTTTCATTTTTTGCTACCAATAAAAATGTAAGACGAATAATTAAATACTAACAGAAAAAAACAACAAAAAAACTAGGCAATAAAATCTGAATAAGGCTGACAAATATTTTCAAATTTAATAAAAAATATAAAAATGAAGAAGAAGGTAAAAATAAGAGTTATGATAAGCAAAGAGCCACAGGCCAAGGAAAACTTTTAAAAACTGGAAGATATAAAATATTCCTGTGAAACTAGAATACTAGGGATTTAAAAAAATGTTTTATCTGGAAGCAATTAAATGGAGTTAATGGCAATATTAGATATGAGGTAGTAGGGCTTAGAGCTCAAAGCAACCAGCTACCATAAAAGCAGCAGCAAGATGCTGGGCTTTTTTGAGTGGTCCCTCCTCAGATTAGGAAAAGCTATTTTCTGATATGTGAGTGTGTGAGTATAGACAAAAATGAATTGATGCTTGAACTAAATGTGTGACCTGATAATATTTTTTCCACTTAGTATATACATTTTTCTAGAGTATTTATGTTTACATATGCAATTTTCAAAAATAAAAATACTTAATTAACAAATGGTTAAAATTTAAAATAAGAATTAATAACAAATTATAACATTTATTTTTTATAAAAATTTCATAAATATTTGTAAACCTATCAATTAAAAATGCCTAATAAATAAATTACTTCAATTTTAAATAACAAATCATAAGGGCCTCCACATAATATTTTCTAATTGCAACAAAATAAATATAAGAACTATAAAGAATATAAAATTATACACCCCATTATTCAAGGTATTTAGTTGCTTTTTATAAAAACACAAAACTTAAGTCTAAACACAAATTGTATTTACAGCCAGCTATACAAAACATTCCAATGCTCAAACAAATTTTTTTATATTTACTTATTTATAACTGGGTTATCTGATAGCAAATTTAAAATCACACAAAAATTCCTTAAAATTAGATCGTATGTACAAGTGCCTATTCTAATTATCAATAAATAAAATAATTATATTGGTATAAAAACTATATGACTGTACTTAAGTAAGGAACCCTGACTGTGTTTAGTATTTTATTTCCTTTCACTTTCTAATTTATTTTATGATAATCTACAAGATGAAATAATAGCTCCAGAGAGCCCCTCACAGTATTTTTAAAATAAAATAAATAAAGGGTAAAATAATTTTGAAGAATAGCTCTCTAAAAGAAGGCAAATGCTTACTCTGAAACATTATTACAAGTCAAAGAATAAAAAATATCATATTGGAAAAAGATAAATTCATGGTTAAGACAGAAATTAATAGATGTCTTCAAGAATGCTGAAGTAACTTCAAAATGTGAAGACAAGTAGAGATATTTTTATAGGCCACACCATGTTTTCATGGGTCCCATGAGATTGAGAGTGGTCCACTCTCTCGGGAAAATGAAAAGAATAATAAATAATCTCACATAATAAGATAAAGAAAAAGAGAAATAAATTAAATAGGTAATCGGAAATTACAAACTATCATGGGATATATGATGGATGAAGCTATTCCAGTACAAATTCCTGTGACAAGTGTAGCTGACCCATACATTCCAGCCAGGTGGGCATGATCTGCTTCTACACACCTGAAAGTTAAATTTTGGATTAGATACACAAATTTCCTCACTAGAATTCAAATAAAAATACCTAGTGTTCTTCAGTTGAAAAAAAAAAAAAATGATTTTAGTGAATCGGCTAATTTCTTTTAAACTCCATTATAACTCTTAGGATCACAAAAGGAGGGCATCTTAGGTAGCCACCCTATTTTAACATCCTTGCCTTAGAACAAGCTTTCATTTCCTGATAAAAGCTTGCCTATGGAGGAATTTAAACTTGCAGTGAGACCTGAACTAACAGGGTGCCCCATCCTTAGTCTTATTTTGCAAAAAGCATTTAAAATTATAAAATTAATAACTGAAACAAATTTCTAGATCAAAAGTCTCAATGAAAGTTTTAAAGAAAACCATTCTTCTGAAACTTACCAGAAAAGTACATTCTATTTAGTGTTGGCTGTATCAGCATTATATTATCTTCTTCAAGTGATTTAGGCTGAGGATAATATTTGGACAGGATAGTATGGAATAGGAAAGTATTTATTCATTTATAAGAAGGATGATTGCCTTCATTGCAACAACTATCAAAGTATCTCTCTTCTGGCAAGCATCTCTGTAAGATATTCTGTAACAATAATTGCTGACTCAAGTTAAGAGCGTCCTGGACAAACCAGTGTGACTTTCATAAAGATAAATTGACAAAAGAATACATTCTTGTTTGAGAGAGAGAGAATAGCAGATAGAAATGCACCATTTATCTGTTGGTTTTAGATCTGCTTATGACAACATTCAAGGTAAGTCTGAAAGTTGCATTAATCGGCAATGAAAGACTGTGATATACCTACTAAGTTTATCCACTCAATAAAAATTATGATGAGCTATATTGAGTGCACGGTGCTTGTTCAAGATCTTCCTAAGGGTACACCTAATGCCAGTTTAATTAAGTTATTTAAAACCATTTTATGTTATTCAGGTTAAAAAATTAATTAAATTGTCTCATAAATTTATTTATTCTAATATTAGACTAGAGATCATGTAAAACAATAATTGAAGTTAATAAATTTAATGTAAAATTACCCTGAATTGTATTGCAAGGCAAGAGAGCTGAAGTAGCCACTGGTTAGACCCATCAGAATTCCAATAGCCAGATAAATCCAGTCATTGGTAATATAGACCTGAAGAGTCCTATCCATATCAACTGGTCTGTAGTTACAGAACAAATAGAGGGGAATGAAAATAAGTCCTCTTAACACAACAGGAATCCAAAGATGTTTTGGTTTTGGCTGAAAAAAAAGAAAGAAAGAAATAAAATAAAAAATAAATAAACTTTAAAAGTAAACTTTTTAATGGTTGAAGGCTTGTTGGAAAATGAGTATTATGCTGTAAAAATTAGTCAGGGTTTCGGCCAGAATCAGAAAAATAAAATACTCCAAAATTGTGGTATAATTATCTTAATATTGCCGACAAAGCGGTAAATGTTATCAGGGACGAAAATTCTTTAAATTATTGTGGGATACATAATTAATAGGTAAAATATTGTACAAGTACATGGAAGCATGGATATAAAGGAGGGACAAGGTGGAAGATGAGAGAAGGACAGTCAAGATATAGTAAGTCAGTCAAGACCTGCAACTAGCCTAGCCTAGGTTTTTGGATAGTAGTCTTAGCCAAGTTTAATTTGTCCATTATTATTTTATTATTAGCATTATAATAAAATATATTATATATATAGTGAAGATTTTGAACAAACAAGGTTCAATATTGTTAATTGAATTTCAAGGTTGATGTTTACCTTTCATCATGGTATATGAAGCCTTCATTTTCTCTATATTTTAAAGTATTTTGTCAAGTAATGTTATAGTTTGTTTAAATAATGAATTAAATGTATTATTCATGTGAAGTATTTAATATTCAATTTTTTACCGAGACGATAAATTGAGATGGACACAATGGAAAGGGAATGAAATTGTTAAATGTAAATAGGTATGGTTTGGTTATGTGTCAACTTTTCTTCTATACCCTGGGCAACTCAAAGCAATCCTTCCTCAATCAGGAGAAAGTTATTACCTCTCAATCCTTCTGTTGATACCAACAATAAAATTAAAGTACTCTCTGGTGTGGACTTTGGTAAAAGTAGTGGAAACCACAGTTACCTTTGGAAGAAGCTGGTGCAACTAACTAAGAATCTTTACCATGCAGGTCATTAGAAAAAACTTCAAATATGGTTTCCTGATATTTTACTATATATGTGTGTTGTGAGTGTGTGTATACAGAAGTATATGCTGTATTTTGTTTTTAAACATAAAAAGATGAGTTTGGTTACATCATGTTTGTCATTTTATGTTGTTCCAGAGCACTTCCTTATTTTTTCTTTGTTTTCAAACAACCTTTTTCATTTTTATTTTCTGCATTTTGGCCTGTCCTTCAGTCTTAAATAGGATTTTGACTATTTTATATTTATAAATATTTAAGTATTTCAATAATGATAAAGATGAATAGATTCTGAATTAAGTAGACACTTCATTCCATTATTTTATTACTACAGTAAATAAAATACTTACCCACTTGAAAATAGCACCGAATGAGCTTCCAACCATTGCACTGAAGTTAAATGATAGAAAGCACATGACATCAACATAAAATTTTTCTGTCACAATAAATTCACTATCTGACCTCTTAATATCTGTAAAGTATTAATAAGGGGGTGAACAAAAATATAATTTGATTTTATTCCAACATAAAATAATTTACATATCATAGGACATTCAATCATAGATTCTTCTAACTATACAAATCAGATTAATATTCTTATTATTACTAATCAGGAGTAATTTCATTAGAAAATTAAATCTATTTTGTGTACTTTTGTTTGTTACATTTTCAAACTTTTTTCAATACATCTGTAGTTTGTATTCTATACTTCTATTCTATTTTTAGATAGAAAATTTTCCATCTTAAATAAATTTCTATTATTTAATTTTTTTAAAGATATTTATTCAACAATTTATTTAAATGTTGATGTTGTATGATGGTTTAAAGAAATAAACCTAATATTGCCAAAATATTATCTCCCTAAAAAGTTTGTCTAGCGGGAAGTATTTTTTTTTCAATTCATCTGTAGTTTGTATTCTATACTTCTATTCTATTTTTAGATAGAAAATTTTCCATCTTAAATAAATTTCTATTATTTAATTTTTTTAAAGATATTTATTCAACAATTTATTTAAATGTTGATGTTGTATGATGGTTTAAAGAAATAAATTTAATATGGCCAAAAAATTATCCCCCTAAGAAGTTTGCCTTGCAGGAAGAACTAAACTTAAACAGATTTCCATCACATCCAGAATTATTATAATAAAAAATAAATAAGTAATTTTATCTTGCAAGCCGCAAAATATTATGTGAATATATTACTATTATGAGGTTATTAACGACCGGTACTAGAGTAACCAGAAGGAAATAGGGAGTCTAGCAATTCTCTAAGATATCTTGTTCAGTTAAGTTTAAATTTCCACCATAAGCACAGCTGCAGGTTAACCCTGTGGTAAGCCCCAGCAACTACGTACCCTTGGGCCTTCCAGTCATCCTGCCTTTTTACTACATGTCTTCCTTTTTCAAGCTAGGCTTGAATATATACATTATGGTATATTAGGAAGCAAGTACCCCTCTACGGGCATGGAAGAAGGAAGAAAAAAAAAAAGTACATTTCTATTTCACACTGGCCAATGAAACTATACAAAATATGAGAAGCCACTTACATTTCTCGTATTCCTGGGATCATTTAAAGCTCACTACAAATTAATTTTTTTTGACTTTCATACTATAAACCTACAGCTCTCAACAGTGCACTCAACTCAGCAAATATTCACAACAACCAGCTAGAGACTTCAATTTTTCCAATCTCCTTTCTTATTATTTATTTCAAAAGAAGATTTTATTATTATTTATTATATTAATTTTAAGATTACAGCCCATTCAATTATTTACCCAAATCTCCAGTCCTAACACTAAATCTTCTACTGTGCTATACCATATGCATTTGACTTACATTATTAAATTCAACATGATATCATGATCTTCAGTAAACATCTATCATAATTTGTATTTTCAAGAAAAATACTAAGAAATTTCACTAAACACATTTTTTGTTATATTTATTTTATTATTGATTTTTAAANCATACATGTTCTTGTTCTACGGAAATGTATCCGAGAATTTGGCATTTTGTTAAAAATGTATTCTAAACCGTGTTGAGGTTAGATAAGTTCGATGAGATATGGACAAGCCGCCGTTCTCAGCGAATTCTGAAAAACTACAGCTATCGAGTTTGTTCTCACGTCAGATTTATTGAAATATTTTCCCATGTTTTCCTAAATTCTCCCTATTCAATCCAAAAATGATGACCAAAATAAAAAATGTATATATACACACATATATATACATACACACATATACCCACACTCAGAAAAAGACTTTTTGAAAATGTATTGTGAATGTAATTGATGATTAGAAGTACATACCTGATTGAACAGCTGGGAAAAGACCCAATGTGACAAAGAAGACAAAAAATATATTAAACAGCTGAACCCAGCATTTCTTCAATACTTCAAAATGTGGCACCTTGTCTTGCCTAAAGTTATTTTCCTTTTGTTTCTTTTGTATTTCTTTTTGGTTCATTAGTTCATTGTACTTGTAAAATCTCTGTAAAAAAAAAAAAAATTTTTTTCAGAAAAAAATTTGTTGATATTCTAAGAGGATATAATTATATTCACAAAGGCACATGTTTTTGTTTTAAACCTTTTATAAATGAAAATATTAGTGGTAAAATAGTAAATATCCATAGACTAAAGACAACTTACATTGAGTGGAAGAGCGAAGTAGGTGTCAAAGCATAGTGAAAGAACAAAAAGTGCTGTAATGAAGTAATAAATAGCAGCAGTCTTTGCATTTGGAGCTATAATAAGAGATCCTATGCTGATGAGAGAGGAAAAAGTGCCGCTGACATTCTGCAAGACAGATGAATATTCTTAAATTAGCAAAATTATTTTGAATTCACATGGATACTTAAGAGGGATTTTTTAAAGAAATAATTAATTTAAGAAATCCTTACAAAGTAATTGTATTTCAATAATTTATATACATTATAAAAGGAGAAATGTAATGAAAAAATAATTAATAAACTACCTTTATTTTCATTTGTGTATGTGTGTTTGTGCAAAACAGGAAAAAACTGTTTAATATTATGGACAATATTGTCTTATGTCTGCAAATTTTTATCTCAAATTATGCATGTAGATTGGAAATTCAGAGCTCATAGATTACTTTTCACTTTAAAATAATCAGTCATTAATACATGAGTAAAAGAATTAATAACAATTTCACTTAGAAAATTAAGTGAAATTTTTTTATATATTAATGAAATAAACATATTAAATAATTTTTCTACCAAGTCAAATATTTTCAAAATTTCACAAAGATGTCTAGAATAAAACTTTATTTTATCTTCATTTCACATATTCTCAGGCATAATTATAATAAGTTAAAGAAATCTGTATTATTTATTTACATACTCAATAAAAACCCACTTTGATGCAGGGACAATAACTAGAATCATTTGAGGAGTGGAGTGGTAAGTATATTATTGTAAGATCTGCATTTACCAAGGGTCATATAAGTATCTGATGATTACCCATCAAAACACTAGTAAGTTTAAAAAAAAAAAAAAAAAAAAAAAAAAAAGCATCTTGAAGGAGACAAGAAATAACGATATAATATAATACACCTGATCGAATATAAAATAAAAATTAATACTTCTTATTAATGGGTTTTCTATCTTCAGTTCTTCAACAGATGTGAAGTTTTTTATCCTTACATTTTTTGTTAAAAATTTATTTTATTCTTACAACTTACAATTCGTACAAATGTTAAAGTTACAAAGAAAACAGGAAATATAAATGTATATTAAAACAGACATCATTATGTACATATTAATGATCTAATATACATAAAATAAAATATAATTTGTAAAATATGAGTAAGTTGCACTGTTGTCCTATGTTTTCCAGGGACAAATAAACCAATGTAATCATGACAATATTTGATTCACAAATTCAATGTCATCACTAAACATATAAACACAAGTAACATATAAATGTTTAATGAAAGTAAGCTATTCACATAATATAGAAAGTCAGAAAAAAAATCTACTTAGAATAAATAAAATCAAAATTATGAATTCCAAGCTTGAACTGAAGATTGAACTAGAATATGAGAGTATATTATAGTAGACATTTAATACGAGTTAAGAAGGAAGAACGTACTCATTAAATTATGAATTTTATTTTAGCACACAGCCGAAGTCCTTGTGCTAGTTTTCAATGAATTTCCCTCTTTGGAAGAAGGGGAATACGGATAAGGCATTCAAATACATTGTTTAAGACTTTCTTGGAAATACACGAGCAATGAATCACTCCGAAATTGTCCAGCAACTCTTGGAAAGCTTCCAAAAGCTGGGTTGCAACATGAGCATTAAATTGCACTTTTTACACAGCCACCTTGCTAATTTCCCGGACAATCTTGGCGCAGTGAGGGTGAGCATTTCCATCAAGATTTGAGGGTCATGGAAGCAAGGTATCAGGGAAGTACATATGATGGCTAACTATTGTTGGAGCATCAAGCGCGAATTTAAACAAACTAAACGCTCCAGAAAAAAAATGTTTTATATATGTTTTGTAAACTGTATATTTGGTATGTTTTTACTTTATGTTATTTTAAAGGCATGATTTTTATGATTTAATAGGATATCCTGTAGTTTAAAAAGTTGAAGTCTGATTCTCAGATTCAGACGCCAAGAATTAGTGAAAAAACAGTGTCAGATCTAACTTAACAAAAAATGTGTTCACCAGTGGCATGAGTTTAAACATTTAATGAAGTTTAATAATTCTATATTTTTTTATGACCTTCACATTTGTCAGTTTCTGACAATTTTCGATTTGGAAGATCATAATGAACCATATGTATTGGAAATAACTTCTTTTTTTTTCAATGTTCTAATCGATTAAAATCAAATATAATATTCAAGATTGATAGGAAATTTAATCAAGATTCGGTATAATTTGGTATAAGATTTCAGGGTCATGGAAGCAAGGTATCAAGGTAGATGGGACGTACATATGATGGCTGACTATTGCTGGAGCATCAAGCGCTCTTAATCTTAATTTTTAAGTACTGTTCATTAATTAAACAATTTTATATGTATGAACTCGATTTAGCTTACATTAAATGTTTTCGAAACTGTATATTTGGTATGTTTTTAGTTTTCGTTCTTAAATGCATGATTTTTATGATTTCTGAGGATATCCTGTAGTTTAAAAAGTTGACGTGATAGACAAAACCTGAGGTTATTCTCAATTTCAGATGCCAAGAATTAGTGAAAAAACAGTGTCAGATCTAACTCAACAAAAAATGTGTTCCCTAGAGTTATTGCTCCTCATAATAATAAAAAAAAAAAAAAAAGAATTTTTGGCCAGGTTATCAGAGAGTACATTGCTTACTTATTAGTTGTTTGAAAAAGTACCATTTCTGGTAATAGTGTGGCATAAGGGAGTCACTCTTAAAATATAATGTACATATTAGCGAGGCCTATAAAACAAAGCAGATGATTAATTGGCAAGCATGATGATATGTATCGGTATCTTTAAAAAAATAAAAACTCAGGTCATAGATACAAAAATTCAATTTTAGTCCATGAATCTCACCATCCATAAATCAGAATATTCTATAATTATGGAGGTGAATACAATTTTCATCCATACTGCCCTTTTTGTAAATCATTAATTTACTATGAATTGGTAACTTGATCTGAATTTTTTATCAATTAGTATTTTAAAATCACCAAGAAAATATAGATAAAAAGTTAATACATATATATAATAGAACAATAACATACAGAGCCAATTATTATAGCCCCAGTGTATTTTGCTGGTAATTTGGCAGCCATTCCATATACAGTATTCTGATAGATTCCATTTGCCACTAGAAAAAAAAAAAAAAAATACAGTGAATTTTAAACGTTTAAGTTAATAAAGAGTAGATTATTGGTTCAAAATATATCTATCCAATTCTAATAAATCTTGAACATAAGCCCAAATTTTTCTATTGAAAAAATAATAGAAGGAGAGGAGAGGGTGATCAAAATACAAAGGACTGAAAGAAGAATTGATGGAGATATGTGGAAAATTATATTCTTATTCTTTATAAATTACGAAAAAAAATAAAAAAAACCATCATGATTGAGAAATTGGAACTTAAAAATTTCTATAATAATAATAAACTTTTATCCTCATAATCAAATTCATAATAACTTATTTTAAACTAGATAGTAAAAATTGAATATTCCACTTCTAGAAAATCAATTTGTTCAAGTCTTAGTATCTAAGCGATCATATTCTAGAGGGTTTTAAAGTAATTAAACATCATCACTGAAATACCATGTTGCATATTAAATTTAATTTTGAAAATATAATTAGTGATCACAGAAATATTTTAAGAGAATTATAGAAAATATTTGAATTTGAACTATTTAATTGGTTGTGAGAGAAAAATACCCTGGTTGATAGTCGTAATCCTATGGAAGTTACACCTATTTTAAGATGTTAATCCTTTATTAAAACCCCTTAGATTCATTTGAACAAGATCATATGAAACTATGTACCACACAGGTTTACATTATTTCAATTAACATAAAAAATCGAATTATCTATAATACAGCCTTAAATGTATGATAAATACTGGAGTTCATCACCCTATATATGTACATTATAAACTCTATTTTTATGAATAATGAAATTAATTGTGGTATGTAATCCCATGTTAAATTTTCTAAGAGAAATTCAAAGAGAGCCAGAAAAAAAATGGTAATTATAATTATTATTTAGAGGTTTCAAAAGATGCAGAAAGCAAATAAGATCAGAAAATTCATTGAAATAATGTTTTATTGATTTTACTTAGCCAGAACTCTGCTATTCACCGTTTATCTCAAAGAGACTTTATCTTATATATATANATATATATATAAGATATACGATAAATAACAACCACATAACCTTGAAAAATAACAAAATAACTATCTAAGGATGTTAAATTTAAAGTTCTTGATAAAATAGTACAATTATTAAGTAAATAACATGCGTTTTGTTATCAAGAATAGAATTGGCCACTTTTAAAATTAACAGCCAAATTCACTATAAAATTTGAAGGTGCTCGAGTCCATTCAACATAATTTAAGATGTTTTAAATAAAAAAATTAAAAAAAAACAATACTGAATTTGTTTTATATATTTTGAAAACACTCTGGAAACATAATTTATGCGTATCAAAACATTTTTAATTTATTACAGAACATAGAAAATTACAAACAAATTTATTACAAAACAATTTACTATTCGTCTACATTTTGTGCGTGTGAAAAGGATTTGAAGAAATCTTGATGTTCTGGTGTACAGTAATAGGTCAATTATGTCCTTAAATTTTGCTGTTGTAATTTGTCTAATATTTTAATACAAAGATGTCAATACAATATTTTCATGGTTTACCCCGACATGGTAATAAATTCAGGACTTTGAAATTTTCATTCTCATTCATTGATGTCTAATAGAAAATTTTATATGGTTCATTTCTGACAAAATGTATCCAACATATTCTTAGCCAGTTTACTGATTCTCCATCAGAATTCTTTTCCCTTTTAAAAATTGTGTCTTCTAATAATTTTGTTGATACAAAATCTTCCTGTCTCATTTCATTTACAATAAAATTATTACCCTTCTGACACTTTTTAATAATCTTGGGAAACGACACAGTAATTTTTTTTATATTTAATGCCATTTCTACCATGCTAAAATCTCTATCATTTGGTAAAAACGAATGCCCTGATATTAAAAATTTATGATCTATGATTTTCACATTATTATCCAAAGTTTGGACAATTTTTAACCATATTAAAGCTACTTTAATGTTTCTATTTTGCCCGGTGCAAATGTCACTGTAAGCTATTATGTGTCTTTTATTTTTTAAATTTTTAATGTTTTAAAATGCATGAAATAACTTCTTGAGCACCTCTGGATGCAATAGTTTTATCCCAAACGTACATGTAAACATTATTGTTATGAAAATTGTGTATACCAGAATTTAGAATAAACATATTGCGTTTGTAATATGCTACTGAGGTAGTCAGCTTGGGATATGGTAATGCTTTTTGTAAGTCGAACGAGAAAGCAAAATAATAATCAGAATTACGTGATACTTGCTCCTGAGCTCGTTTTAGTGAATTTCTACCTGATTCTGCTAGTCTTAAATGGACATCTTGTTCATTCTTTTCTTCATCGTTATTCGATGCTTTAATTTTAGAACGTATCAAATATCTAAAACTAAAATTTCTTGGTGAACCTTTTCCATTTGTTGGACGTCTTCGTTCTACAATATTATGCTCGACAGCTTCTTGAAGTAATACATTTTGTTTGTTAAAATCTGCCAAACCCCAAAACTTCTCAAAAATATTCCTTCTTTCTTCTTGAATGTAATTTTTCATGCAAGCATTCTGACAACCACAATCTTTCTTTTCAAAATTTTTATTAGGAACAATATTTCCAGTATTAGTGCAATATCTTTTTCCCGAATTTCGTTTAATCTTTCGCACTTTTTGGATATATGGTGGATCAATCATTTCTATAATATTATTCAGATCTTCATCCTCTGAAGACGAATTTTGTTGTATATTTCGGTTTCTTTTTAGATTTTTTTTTTTTAAATTATTTATTACTATTTCCTCTTCCCTATCTGGACTAATTAATAGTCTTGTTCTATTTTTAATCATGGGTGAAATGATTTCTAAAATTTAATAGTAAATTTTAAGTTATAAATAAATTAAAGGTACAGGTTATTCAACTAACGCAATTGTCCCAAAACTTAGGTTAACTTGTAAATACTAATTATTAATTGGAATTACCTTCATCACTGCTTTCCGACATTATTATAGTAAATACCTTGAGGTATAAATGGAGTTGGGCCACTTTCAAACTACACAGCTCAGTTATCTAATTAACTCCGAAAACTTATGTGTGAAAAATTGATTGTATTTGCTCTGAATATAAGCAACCTGAAATGCTTCACTGATAAAAAACATGAAGTTGTACATGCAACCATGGTAACCGTCAAAAAGTTGAAAAATGGAGTTAGATCACTTTCAAAATAAACGGCTCATATTATGTATAAAATGCATTAGTAACTAAATTAAATGAAAGACAAATAAAATAAGACGAATGGGAGAGAAAGAAAAAAATGAATGAAATTGGTCAGAAGAATAAGCAGTTATAATCTTCTTAAATACTAGTCTTTTAATTCTTTACCACTACTTACTGTTAAGCAGAACAACAGACCCCATTGTGACAGCAAAGAAGATTCCAGGCCACGTAGAAGAGTCAACCATTGCCAGGGCAGCAGTCACAACAAAAATCAACATTTCAACTACTATACTCCAGACTATACGTGTGCTCAGCTTACCCCTGAATCAAAAATAAATAAATAAATAAGAAAGAGATACCCAGGTTACACTATGTTATATAATTACAGAAAATTCATAATCAATGGTTTATTTCTTCAGATAAACCATGGTGAAATGCAACTCATTTACATTTAAAGTTGTAATTCAAATTGTTTATTTAATTTAGTAGTGGCTAAGATAAACTGAAGACGATGTAGATAAAGTGAAAATAAAGATAAAGAATAAAAACTCTAAGAGCCTTGAATGAAAAGTATATCACAGAGAAATAACATAAATTCACTGATTCCTAAAATTTTATTAAATATGGACATAAATAAGATTTAATGACTAATATTTCGTAACGAGCCAAAAAAGACAATAAGGAGAAAAGGTAAAGGACACTAAGGTAGGCTATCTAGGTGATAGAAAGGAGATGAGGAGGGGCATTAACCCAGAGTTGCATTCATAAATATTTAAATATTTTTTCATAAAATTTTAAAGTTCATAGATGTTAGAATTTCATCCATTGAGTTCTATCAATATATTCATAAAATAATAATAACAACGATATTAATGATTTTAAATGTAGTCTTTCATTCCAAAAGCTAATACTAATACCGAATACTACATTTAAAAAATGGGGGTTCCAAACTCTGAGTTACATACTTCAATATTTTCCATAATATGTATTTGTAAAAATATTTTAAAGTATTACATTAAACATATATAATTTTCTTTATTGTTTTCCATAGCACTAATATTAATGAAGATAATCAATTTTTAATTTAATTTGATTAATCTCTACTCGTAAATTTTAGCCATTAACGATTAAAATTAAAATTGTGGATGCAAGAGCATGTCTTATGCACATACACTAATGCACATATGCAAGCATGCCCATATCTGTTTTGTATGTATGTACTCGCACACTTTAAAAATATTATAAATTTTATTTTTCTAAAATTTTTTCAAAACAAGTATTGATAAGATTTTCAAACATGGATCACGAAACAAGTCTTGGCATCATTAGTTATTCCTTGAGAGAACTCTGGTTTCAAGCTCATTTGGATTTCTATTGAATCCATTAGTTTTTCCAAAATATAATTAAGAGATATTTATAGGAAACTCATAAAAGAAATAAATTTTGAAGCATTCATAATGCTTTTTTCACATTATTCAAAACTTCTTCAAGCAAAATATGCTTGCTTGGCATAAGAACTAAGTCACAGTCATTAGTTATTAAGTTGACTGGTGAAAAGGTATTCTCTGCAGGTATTTAATTTAAACACATGAATATAAAAATAACTATAATATAAAAAATTTATAATCTATAATATAAATTAAATAAAAATAGTACCCAATATGTACAAAGACATTCAGCCAGTTGAAGAGGAAATTTGGGCCTTGAGCAGCAAACCCGAGGTATGGAAGAAAATTTTTAGCATATGTAGTCTCTATACCAGTATAGTTTTGGTTTAGTTTATAGTCAACAAAATACTGCAAAACAAGATAACAAATAAAAATAATTTAACCAACAAAGAAAGCAAAACAGAAAATTTTTTTTATTTTAAGAAAGTTCATTTCAAATGTAAACCAGTGGGATAGAAAACCCAAAAACAACCAATTTATTTGCTGAACTTAAGAAGAATAATTTTCAAAACAATGAGATTTTTTGTTCCAGTGTAATCTCCATTATATCACAAATGCAAAAAAAAAAAAAAAAAAAAAAAAAAAAAAAAAAAAAAAAAAAAAAAAAAAAAAAAAAAAAAAAAAAAAAAAAAAA
>KZ806879.1:1346391-1361520 GCA_000696205.2 Oncopeltus fasciatus
TTTGAAGAGGAAGAGTTAAAATATTTTAAAGCAAGTAATCAATGAATGGCTGACGTTTGCCATAATGTCTGAAGAAAAAATAAATCAATGCGGTTTTCAAAATTAATTTTCTCTGAGAATGCTTTTGATTATTAAGAACAATAAACTTAAGAATCCTAAATAAACAAATATTTTAATGAATCTGATTGGTAATGACTTTGAAATTCATTATTGTTTTTTTTATTCTTCACTAAAGTGCCTACCCTGTACTTTATCTTTTATTGTTAACAACAATAAGCACATGCCTTATCAGTTCTTATTGAAATAGAGGTTAAGCGTAAATAAAATAAATATCGTATGGTAGTTACTAACCAACAACAGTCGAAATCCATTGCCCTAGTTTACACTTTGGCGGTTTTCCTATACAGAAAATGTTCATCCTGAAAAAAAAAAAGAAGAGGAAAAACGTCTTCACTGATGAGGGGATAACTTTGGTTGAGTCGTTTTCTTTCCTCTAAGATGCCTCTTGATTTCCAACATATGTTCTGTAAACTTTTGGGAAAACGCCATTAATTCCTTCTAGCTGAATAGTCAATCTTCAAGAGTAAATATTTTTCAATTAGATGGATTGCCTACCTCACACAGGAAAAAAAAAATATACGCGAAATAAGTCTAAGGTTCAGAAGATTCTATTACACTACTGACGATATGAAAAAAGCCACTTGAAAAATAGAACTAATTCACGTTTGGCAAAAGAGAAGATAGTGTTCAAGGTAAGCCTTGTCAAACTAAGTCCTATGAATAAAACTGATATCAATACTAAAATATTTTATTATTTTACACATGTAAAATTAAAGGTTTCTTTAAAAAACAGGTTTCTGTTTATAGTTTGTCTTATTTTGATGTAAAATTTGTTTTTGAAACATTCAATTATAGTTTCACTTTATATTTATAACTTTAGAGGCCTGGGTTTAACAAGTGAAGCTTAAATTCTTAAATCTTCCTTTTCATAGAATCCTCCAAGAATATTGTTCAAGTTAAATTCACGTTTACAAACTGTGTGAAGTGATGATTTTTTTTTTCGTTGTTGGTTGCCAACTTTGACCGATTAGTCTAGTCAAATCTAGTAGGAGTTATTTTCTCAGAGATATCTAAATATCAGAAATATTTAGCCTTTAGAAGCCTAGTTCCTAGGATGAGAGTCATCCTAAAATCTGGTGAGAGCTTGTAAGGAAGGCCAACAGAAACTTGATATGAGTGATAAGTTGCCGAATAGACCGTTGACTGTGACTACGCGACCTAAGACTTGTAACAGTTACTCTACTGCTCCATGTATATAGATTTTTTTTCGTCGAAAAACTGGGGTAAAACCACTCCCAGAACCCCTACCCTCATGAAAAAGGAATCCGCAGGTTTTGCGTGAACTTAGCGAACTCCTCAGTTTTGAAGTTGATGATTATTTGTATTTGAACTTTCAGTGTAATGTTTATAAAATATTCCAATGCTAATAGTACATATATTGTGTTAATAAATAAACCTTAGTTCAGTTTCATAGCGCTAAACTAAATATTACTCCCTCTACAGCAAAATACAGCCATGTATTTTATATTATAAAGGGACATGGGAAATGTCACTGAGATAAACTATTTAGGTTTAAATTGATCTAAGTAAAATGAAAATTTACGATACAGATAAAGAATTAATCTTAATTGTTTTATTTAGCTGTGTAACTATATTTGTGTAAGCTATATATTTATTTTCACTAGAAAAACTGGAAATTGTGGCCTCTGTAGAGGATTTGTATGTGTGTCAACGCTCCTCATGCATAGTTTCCAGTGGCTGTATATAAATTTAAGTGACTTTCATTCGGTGTCTAGTAGTTGGGATCGGAGAGAATATCGAAAAAAATTTTCAAAAATCACTTTTATAACAACCGCAAAAGTTTCGAAACCAGCTGTAATGTGGGTTGGTGGGAATGAACATAAATCACTAGGTATAATTAAATCGGTTTGATTTTTGAAAGTAAATAACGAGAGTCGTTTAAACAGCTTGACAATGTCAGCTCCATCGAGCATAAGACGATATATTTGTCTGCCTCGGAGGTTAGACTCTCGACACTAGTGCGGGTAATTTAATAACTTATCAGACTCGTCTTGGTAGCGTAAATGGAAAACGCTCCGGCCCGAAAAGCAGGAGATCTAGGTTCGTGTCCCGGCTGGGACAGTTAGATTTATTTATTCTGTTCCCTTGCACTAAAACGGTTAAAATTTACGTGGGATTAAATACAAAAAAAATTAATATTTATAAAATGAAATGTTCTTTGGCAGTCATCTTGATTGTCTAGATCTATGTAATTCTTACGAACTTTAAAGTTCTTACAGCAGCAGATACTTGCTCAGGTTGTTTGATTACTTATATTAAATATTAAACTAAATGTGGTTAATCCATTATGCCTCAACAAATATTCCCAAGGAGTTAAAATAAATAATTAAATCAAAATATGTAATTTATCAAATAATTACAAAGACTTGTTTTCTTTTTTTAATCAGCCCCCCCCCCCCTCTCCGTCTACAATAAACAAGTTCATTTCATCTCCAGTACAGATGAGCCAAGACGAAGCGTCAGAGAAAGAAGGGTTCACGTAATTGGCGACGATTGGAAGAAGCCTCGGGGTCAGAGGGGAGTCGCAACTCGATAATAGAGCGAGAGTAAATCGAGTTTGCCCGTGGCAATTGGAACATACAGACTGGCTCTTAGCCCGCCAATTGAACGAGCCATTCGGATCTGCTAAGCCAATGGTGTACGTCTGCCAATCTTTGAGGGGGCCCCTTCTCGTCCCTCATACCTCCGCCGGAAATAGACACTCTCTCTCTCCCTCCAGATAGGTGGGATGTCTCCAGGTAGACATTCCTACTCCCCACCTACTTGGTCCAATACCAACTCTAGAGACAGAGTTGAACTATTTTAGCAGGTTTCCCATTGGTAAGTTCTAGCTATTTACTTTGGTACTATGACGCGTTTTTTTTTTTTAAATTGCAAAAGATCTTTACCGACCCTCCTTTTGTTAATCTAAAATTATGATTCATTATAATTTATATATATGCTCGCGCTCTAGCAATTTTTTAATTAATGAATAAATTCCTTATTTAAGAATATTTTATTTGGTTGTGGTTTTTTATCCCACGTAAATTTTAACAATTTTGAGTAACAGCCAGGACACGAACAGGCCTGGCTGGGACAGTTAAATTTTTTATTCTGTTCCCTTGCACTCAAAATTGTTTGAAAACTAACGATTTTCTTTAATAATGGATTGTATTATGGAGTACTTATTTTTTTAATATAGATCTATTTTCATTACGGTCAAATTATGGTCACTAGGATCATAAAAAATATTTTTAATAAAGTGCTTCATTTTAGGCTAACCCCCACTCTTAATAATGTGGTTGCACTAGTTTTTATATAATTAGTACATATTTAAGTAATGATTAAACAAACCATTGAGTTAATATAATAAATAATATTCAATAAAAGAGAACGGTAGCCTAAAGCAGAATGTGTTATTAAAAATGTTTCTTTAGCTTAATGGTAGTATGTTCCATTTCTATACCTTTGTACATAACGATAAATTAAGTATTAAATTCATTCCTTAACGTGATATATTAACTCTAAGTTGTTGTTTTTTTTTTAGACTTTTTAACATTTTAGAACATGTTAATTTTATTTATACATAGAACATTTTGTATAGGACTAACAATTATCCTAAATTCTGGAACATGACCATANTTTCCCGTAATAAAATAAAAAAATTGTTGGAACGATATGAAAATGAAAATCATATCTTTGAGACGAAAAATCTGACTGTAAAACATAGATGAATACACTTTACTCATGGGGGGTTAAAGAGTGGGATATCACATTCTTTGCTTGATATTTAATGGGAAATATTGATAACTTTAGACGAAAGCTGAGACAAATATGTTAATAAAGAATTTCTAAGTAAGAAAATGCCATCACGAAAGCCCAATTTATATTTAATAAGTCCCCATTTTCAATAAATAATCCCTTTCCCAGCAGATATTTACCTTTGTAAGAATTCATACGTTAGGTATATACATTTTTATTAATATAATAATGCGTTATTTTATTTCCTATAAAGTAAAATAGGAATGGTAGTGGTACAATTACGGGACTTTTGGCAAACTTATTCAGATCATATGTACATTGGAGAAGTAAGAATATGTCCACTCATGGTTTTGTCTAATTTATAGAAATGCCTAAGACTAGAGCAATTTAATCTCTTAAACAATATAGAAATATTAATGTTAGCTATGCCGATAAAGAAAATGTAGTGGATTACACAGATCCTATATAAGGGATTTTTTATGATTTAATATAAATTTATTTTATTCTATACAACGGCGCCACAAAAAATAGAAGACGTATTGAAACGGCGCAATTGAGTCTGGAGCCTTGAGTTGTAAAGATCGACCATCTAAGCTTCTATGCGATGACCATAGGACCTCTGGTCAAGGTTAGAACAAAAGAACTTCATCAAGATTCGCTCCAGCAAATAATTAACATTCCACGTCAGAAAATGTTCGGTATTCTACTGTTAGCAGTATCAACGAAGAATAGATGATTCTGGTACGAAAATCGCAGCTAAAGATTTCTGTCTAGAAATACCTCAAGTGCCTCTGAAGCTATATCTCTTCATTTTGTGTTCTTCTGTCGGCCAAGAGACAGGTTCTCTTAGAAAGAACCCCACCCTCCCCACTCTTTTCATTCCCTCTCCCATGATCATGGGATACTGTAATCATGAAAAGCCTGTCACGCATGAGCTGTGCAAACTAAGTGGGGATTTCCACATATTTAATTAAGTATGACCTTTAATAAGAGCAAATTGTTTAATAATGCTTAACAGACAGAAAAAAATCAATCAGCTGAATAGGTGAACAATGATTAGGTGATTATGTAGGTCTGGAAGGTGAAGAGGCAACTCATCAATCTTCCAAAATGTGTACTCATCGTAAAAATGTTCGAGAATATAAATGTAAGAGAAGTTAATTTAAATCTATTATACAGTGTACTTTTATCATAATATTAATAATATTCAATATCTTCTCACGAAGAATTCCATGATTTTATAGTTGAATAAGTTACGGATAATAATTTATCATTCAATAAGCTGAGTATAGATAGCAATATTGTATAGTTATTGCATATATATATATATATATATATATATATATATATATATATATAATAACTCTTGACTAATCCTACATCGGAGAAGGTAAAATAATTGTCCGATAATAATTATATGTTTAANAATGTTTTTTTTAATAAAGGATTATCTGCCGTTTCGTGACTGAGTCATGGAAATGTGAACTCGGGGACAGGACGTCCTCTCACATCTTCATGATAGCCCTGAAGATGGCTTGCAATGTAAGCCGAAACGTTGGCAGATAATCCTTTATTAAAAAATACATTTTTTAAATTTGTGTTTTTTGTATCTACCTTGACCGAACCCCAACTAAAATCATCTAAGAATATATATATATAGTGTATTCGTCTCTCTGTAGGTCAAAGTTAATAGAATAATTTTGAAATATTTATACCAAGTTTCATTAAATATAAAATTAAGCTCACTGGACTCTTTTATTAAATTATAGAATAAACTAGTATTTATTTATTAGTATCTAGTTTTAGTTAGTAACCAAATAACTTCAAATAAAAGTAAAGACATATTAATTTATTTTATGGCAGGCTTGTTTAAAATGCCTAAATATAAGCTAAATTGTCTGGCAATCTATTCACTGACACACCCAAGCCTCTCGTTTATTGAGCAAATAAAATGCTGGAAAATCAAATATTGGAAAAGAGTGGGGGGAAAATAAAACTATCAAGACAATTGCTAATACAAATTTTAACTGAAAAAAAGATACCTACTATTTTTGTAGGAAAAACGTATTTGGTTTAGCACTGATTGCGTACCGTATTGAAGGTTAGAAATATATCACTATCTCCGTGGTACGAAGGTCAAAGTGATGTCATTCAATGTCATGAATCTTTTCACGGTATCGGGATACAGTTAATTATTCGCTGTAGTACTATTTCAATTATTAATATCAATAAAAATCAGTCGATAGTTTCCTTACGATCAATTGAATTTCACATTACCAGGAAAATAATTTCGTTGAATAATCATAATTCCCTAAGCTGATAATTTATCCCTGTTTATATATAAGAATTTAAATATTTAAGTCTTCTACAATATTTAGCAGTAATTTGTGTATTCGGTTTTAGTTAATTCTCCTGTATATTTGCATTGCAACTCATGACTGTAGCGAACGTAAGAATTTGTTTATTTGTATACATGCACACATTATATTTACACTCACACAAGCATAAGTGTGCGCTTGCCATTGTCATCGTATTGTTTCTCTAATAGTTCATATTTTCTCTAACTACAAACATTTAGTATATATTTCGCACATTGAACGAATCTTAGGTTTACACACACACACACACACACACACACACACACACGCACGCACGCACGCACGCACGCACGCACGCACGCACGCACGCACGCACGCACGCACGCACACACACACACACACACACACACACACACACACACACACACACACACACACACACACACACACACACACACACACACACACACACACACACACACACACACACACACACACACACACACACACACACACACACACACACACACACACACACACACACACACACACACACACACACACACACACACACACACACACACACACACACACACACACACACACACACACACACACACACACACACACACACACACACACACACACACACACACACACACACACACACACACACACACACACACACACACACACACACACACACACACACACACACANTATATATATAAATTCTTAGTTTTAACAGATTTACCAAAGGCCAATCAACCTATTCACGTTTTAACCATGACACACACTATTTTTGGAAGTATTAACAGGTTTTGACTTATCCTACATCGCAACAACTAAAAATATTGTACGTTTAATATTATACATATAGTGTGTCATAGGCTACATTTCAACCACTAAGGGTCATAGAGGTAGGGGCTATCTGCAGGTTTCCATCCCTTTCTAAACACCCATGGCTTAGGACAAGCTCTTAATTATCGATAATAACTTGGCCAGGGCGGGATTTGAACCCGCAACGCTAGGATTGCGAGAACTGAGCTAGCTGGACCGCCACCTTTAAATTTTAAAAATAATGAAACCGAATTCGGTATTTAACCTTCTTCGTCTAAACCATTGATTGGCTAAAATCGCCCAAAGGGGTGGAGTGGGGAGTTAAAGTAAGACAAAAATTTAAAATACTAATATCTACGTTATTATTAGAATTACGAAAAAAGTATATATAATGAAATGGGTGAAAAGTATCTTTGTACAGTATTTCTTTTTATAATATTTTTTAAAAAAGTATACTAAAAATACATTCAAGAATGTGAACGATAGGTGAGCTTCCTTGTTCTTAAAATATAGAAAAAAAAATTTATATTTATGCTTTTCATTGCAAAATGTTGAAAAAGTTTATTTTCATTTGAAATCAGATATGGCAAAAGGGGAGGGGGGAGTGTGAGTGAAACCTATTATTATTTTCTTCGTCTTTAGAAGAGTTACATTTATAACATTTATAGATCATAGCAGTTATGAAATGTCATTTTCTAATGTTAATATTCTATAAGAATTGTATGACTTGTTAAGGATGAAATTTACTACGATGGAACAATTCATTTCCCTTTCTTCTTTGCCGAAGAAGCAGTCCAGTGCAAGGCTTAGTAGCCATGCATTTTACGCTCATTCCTGCCAGTTGGATCCATCAGTCATTTTATTTAATTTATATTTACGTCCGTCTTTGATGAAATATGGGAAATCTGCTTCACTTATTTATATGTTTATGTGAACTGTCATAGCATGGTCCATGACTGAACCATTAGAGAACAGTTATGTAGGAACAGGCAAGGAAGTTCCAGGTCTTTGGAGCTTGGAGTACTAATGGGAACGCACTAATACCCATGATTCCAGGGATATGCCACGAACCTCTATTGATATTGAATTATTGCGACCTGTAAACCTTTAACCTTTTACCTTACAGGGTAATCTCCATATTACAACCGTCGGATTTGAATGGAGGTCATATTAACATATGTACTCTAACGTAATCTATTTATGACTCTGATGTGTAAGTATGATCACATAGTGCATGAGAGTTAAGTGTAATTCTGCATTTTCTATTTATTTCTTTTATTTTCTATATATTGTATGTTATTTTTTCTTGTAAGTGCTTGTTAATGTGTTATATTCCTCTTTTTTTTATATAATCCTAAGATTTAATATATTCCCTTGATCAAATGCTATATATTCATGTATTGTCAAAATCATTTCCTCCTAGATCCCTACCAGAATGTATGAATAAATATATATTTACCAATTAAACTAAAATTTATAGTCAGGGCTCAATGAGCAAGCTGTTGACCACCAAACAACCTGATCCTGATCTTAATTCTTTTTACAAGTGTAAAACGGAGCTTTATTGACATTATTCTGTCCGCAACTGAATGCCCATGAACGTTACCGATCAGGAGACGCATCCTATTCTCGGCATCGCAAAAAGTTCTCTTTTGAAATGGGATGGCGATAGCTGCAATGAGAGTAGACCACCGGCCTTCAATATGCATGCCACAACAGCTCCAGCTCATCTAAATGCTGTGCATCCGATAGGCATCCTTGCCGTAATGCCATAACATCCTATATTGGGATACCGCAGGCCGTTGGGAAGTAAGCAAGAGATGTTATCGATCAGTTATGCTAAACAGAGGTGATATCCATTACTCTCACTTCTAATCGCTGTAGTGTATCGTATAACAACACATCATCGTATTTCTCTCCATCCTCAATTACCCCTTCACGCATTGATACACACACTCAATACTCACAAATTCTCCCTTCCTTCTCGCCCTAACCCTTGAGAGTTAACACCTGTGAGGTTACAATTAAACAAGTGAGAAATTCATATTTTTTTTTCTTCTTCTCATTTAACATTTAACCATCTTTTAAGAGATGAAATTAAAACCGTTTCTGAGTAACAGAGCCGAAATATTACAATCCTAAAAACGTTTTTGATTAAGTTAAACAGTTTTGCATTATACATCATTTTTTTTTTGTTTAGGTAATCAATAAATCTTCACTTCATATGTATCAGCTGGTATAAATTGTTCTTATTTTTTAGATATTTTAAACTTATGTATTTTTTTAGTAGAGAATTTTTTTGTTGGTGTTCGGTCAAGGTTTATCCAACAAAAACAAATTTTTTTTTATATGTGTACTTTTTTTTAACCTGCCGATATTTCAGCTAACATCGTAAGCCATCATCAGGGCTATCATTAGGTATTTGATTATATATTATCTTTGAATAAAGAAAAATCTGCTTATGTCACATGAAAGTCTACCTAGGAGCAGAAAATACAAAGCAATACATGAAAATATGAGCAGTATATATATCTTATAAATTTAATTTACTGTTTCTGTTTATTAGCTGTTGATGGATCAGTTTTTATTTTATTTTTTTTTTTAAAGCTTGACATAGCCCTAATGATGATACAACCCCCCCCCCCTCCCACCCCCAAACCTTTGAAAAAAGAATTTAAAGTTCCAAGGGGAAGCTCCATCATAAAGGAGCCCTGTACCATAACTAAGGGGATTTTCTATGTCTCATAAAAATGGATATAAATAAGCGTAACTTAATAATTTGAACCCAAAAGCAGGGGAGGAAAATGAGTGAATAAGTTACGTCCGTAATATTGTCATTACTCCTTCCTGGGGTTACACGGCTCGGAAAGGAATAGTCTACAGGCAGCGCTACACTACAAATGTAGTTACTTTCGTAAAACCTGAATAAATGGTTTTCCTCATATGTTTAGGAATATATTTTTTTTAGAACCTTTATTTTTATATTACATTTTGTTAAAAATAAATAAAAACATTTTGTAATTTGATAACAATGAATAATAGAAAAAAAATTTCATAAATGAAAGTACATGAGGAGAGAAAGTGATCAGTGACACAACTCTCAAATTACTTACAGATTGTGTCCCTAGGAGTCGACGGGGAGGGTTGTAGGGATTGGGGTTGGAAGACATGGTCTGTGCTAGTGGATTAAGATGGAATAGCAGTTTACTGTGGAAAAGGCTGAAGCGGGAAGAAATTAGATCCTGAACAAAAGGAATATTAAAATCGTGGTGAAGGGAGGAATTGGATACGTAATAGGGAGCATTTGCCATTACTCGGAGGGTTTTGGATTGAAAGGACTGGATTCGTTGGATGTTGGAAGGCTTTGCGACACCCAAGATTTCTACTCCATAAGTCCAGATTGGTCGTAATAAGGTTTTGTAGACCGTCAGTTTGTTTTCAATCGTAAGATTTGAATATTAATGTAAATTTTTTTTCCTAGTATTTTGGAACAAATAATAATGAAGACATTGCTATCATAAATTTTTGTGTTTCTCTAAACCTTCACTTCTCTTTAAACAATATCAAATACAATGAATTCATTTACTCCATTGCGATAGAAAGTCTAAATACTATATCTGGTTTCTGTACTATATTAAAACTAAGTGGGCCCTCCTTCTTCGCACTTACATATTTCTCTGAATATGGAATTTTTCGTAAAAAATGTTATGAAAAATTGATTTTTGTAACTTATTATGAACCACAATTTTTTTCGTGTTTAATATTAAGGAAAATGTTTTTATTTTTTTAATTTGGTCTTTCTGCAAACCCTTCTCCCTTTCAACTGGTTTTAGTCATTAACGAGGTCATCAAACTGTTTACTAAAGTAAAGTGCAAGAACTACTTTGTTCTAAAATTAAATAAATATTAAAAATTGACGTTAGAGTATGTATAAAAACATAAAATTTTAGGGGAGCCATATTTTTGATTCCTCTTATATGTTTTGCAAAAAATATTCAAAAGTCATATTATGGCAACAACATGAACAGATCGATACCCTACGGGGAAATCTGAAAACAGCCTATTACTATTGTTAATAGATAATTAATAAATAAATTTTGAAAGATTAGACAAAACCGCGACTGCGCGCATCTCAACTCTACACGGTTCAAATAAAATCGACTGTTAATTGAATTAATTAGCTTTCTTAACTAATGCTGATTGGGTCAAAGGCTATTTAAGACCTATTAGCTGCTGTGGGAAAGAAAGACTGAGGTTTGCTCATTGGTTCGCTTGAGGGCATTCCAACAACATTTGACGTCATAGACTCGATTGACACAGGCTTACACAGGACTTGAACAGCTCCCTAGGGAATAGTAGGGAGACGGGACAGTGTTGTGGCCAATACTCAGCACCCACATTAAGGTCACTGATGCAGTGTTATCTTTATGTCAGACAGTTCGTCCGTTAAAATAGTGGGGAAATGGCTTTTCGTAATTTTTTAATGAGTCCAACGAAATACAACATTAAAAAAAATGGTAATAATGTTTTTATAATTTTATTTTAAACTAATCTATCTGAAAGAGAAGTGCATCTTTTTTTTTTTTTTAATAAATTCGAAATCTATTTTACATATCTGGAGATAATGATGTCAATAAGGTGTAACAGGACTCTGACCCCAAGGGCGTGGACATGTTTGTTTCCTTGAATTTCTTACTCTTTACATTTTTCAATGTTTTCTTTTTTTCAAATAGTTTATTTCAGTATCGATGACTTGATTTTATTAAGATTGTAATAATTGTGAAATATTGTTTTAAAGAGTAATACTTAATTGACTTAAAAATCAACTATTGAAATTTTATAGGTTTTATTATGAGAATTTTTATTAGCATAAAAAAATTTTGTTCAAATACACGACACAAATGATAGATTATACGGAGTGAAATTCCTCTGTTTTTTTATTTATTTAAGCGTTAGCTTCCCATGCACCCACTTAGGGTCATGTAGGGAGGGGCTATCTAAAGGTTTCCAACCATTCTTAACATCCATGACTCATGACAAGTTTTTACTAATAAATTGAAGGCTGCCCTGTGCGGGATTCAAACCCGCAATTCCAGGTTTGTGAGACCCAAACGGATCCCATGAGCTACCCTTACCTCTTGCTCTATGTTTCTATGGAAATAATTAACTTCTAAAATATCCTGGTATTATTTTTCTTTTAATAATCACTATGAAACCTTTAATTTATGTACTTTCTTTAATGGAAGACATTGTTAATAATTTATTTTTATAATAAATTTTACAAGAAAAATTTAAAATGTATTTTATTTTTAATTCTTTACTCTTCTTGCGCGAGAAGACTGTACGAATATGAATAGGAAAAAAAAAATGATTGAATTCAGAATATAGACAGCTTTTGTTACGATACATATTTCGGTTATATCAATAGTAACGTAGATAATTGAAGATAATCTCATGAACCACACTACCCCAAGGTCACGAACAGCTATTACCGAATCATCTCTTTTTTTTAAATATTAAATAGCCATGCAAATAGATGTGAATTGGATAAAAGGTTTGAATAAGTTGTACAAATATGTTTTTAAAAAAGTTATAATGAAAATAACCCTGAATATTTAAAAAAATAATCACATTTATCTATCTATTTATCATTCTTTTTTTTTTTGTTATTTCGCAAGCCTTAAACGAAACAAGAATTTCCAGCAAAAATATTCTTCGAAAATATAAAAGAAGATATATTCTATATATATTCTAGCGCTTGAAAAATGAATATATATGAATTTTATTGATAAAGAAGAAGAAATGACTGACAAGTCAGACACTATCTTAGTACGGAGGTTATTCTTAGGTTTTCATTTTCAATCATATAAATGTATTGTCCAAGAGATGATAGTGTTTTGACGATTCATTAAGCTTCATATATATTTATTTAAAGTCGTTATACTATTCCATAAGGAAAGTACTACAAAAATTAAGAAATTCGTTTATCGATATTCATTGAATCATTTTTACAAAATGCCTCCATTTTGTCAAGGTAGATCCAAAAAAAAAAAAAAAATTAAAAAAAAAGTCTTTTTTTAAAAGATTATTTGCCAAAGTTTCGGCTTACATTGTGAGCCATTTTCAGGGCTGTTGAAATACAAAGTTATAAGAATAAAAATTAAATGATTTACAATATTATAATATAGAATTACCATAACTAAATCCCAGAAGGGAAGTACTACAAAAATGAAGAGATTCTTTTATCGATATTCATTGAATAATTTTTACACAATGCCTCCTTATTATTTTATTTAAGTTACATTATGCTGGTACTTGTATGAGTGAGTATACAGCTATCATATTTAAATTCAAAATATTAATAACACTTCATAGAGTTATGAAGGGAAGAAGGGAATAACGATAACGGAATAAAATAATAATGATAACGTCATGGGAGGGAATAATGAAAAATTGTGGGAATAAATGACAATAAAACTAATAAAGACAATTATGTATCATATCATTTGAAAATAACATCTGTTTAATCGAAATGGTAATGTAAAGAGGTGGGCGTGTCTGTTTGTTTTTGTGTGTGTGTGTGTGAATGTTTGTGTGCGTGCGCGCGTATTAATTTAGTAAATTTAATAAAAAGAGTTAAAGTCATGGGGAGACACAGGGAAATGAGGAATATTGAGAGAGGGTTTGCACAAGGAAAGGCATCTGAGGATGTTCCACTTGGATTTTGGGTCGGGAGCAGAGTTATAATTATTCTTATACATATTTGATGGGATAAACACAATAAAACCTTCAAGTGCTTCCCATTCCTGTGCAGGTAGAGAAATTAAAAAAGTGACCAAAATTTTGTTAACAAATGATAGATTCAGTTATGGGGGGGGGGGGGAGGGTATTTTAGAGACTCACAATTTTGATCTGTGCCCAGCTGCCGAATTTCATTGATTTTTTTTTCCGCAACTATAGATCTGTTCAAATGAACGTTCAATTCATTCTTTTCCTAATTAAAATATATATTTTATCTGAAGATGATAAGGAACGTATCCGCGCCATATAAATATATCTGCCGATGATTAATGAATTTACAAATAAAGCGATGGAGAAATCCTAGAAAAGTGATTTATCAAGCCTTGAGTGAGATAACAGCTACTTGGTCTTTAATTATACTTTACTACTAACTCGATAATTTTCTAAAAGAAACGCAGTTGATACTGTGTCTCCGAAAATGTGATGTTTCGAAAATTAGCCTAGAAATATAAAAACTCCATCATCATAAGGGTCATTCAAATTAATACGCGCGCTCGCACACAAACATTCACACACACACACACAAAAAACAAACAGACATGCCCATCTCTTTACATTACCATTTTGATTAAACAGATGTTATTTTCAAATAATATGATACATAATTGACTTTATTAGTTTTATTGTCATTTATTTCCACAATTTTTTATTATTCCCTCCCATGACGTTATCATTATTATTTTATTCCGTTATCGTTATTCCCTTCTTCCCTTCATAGCTCTATGAAGTGTAATTAACATTTTGAATTTGAATGTGATAGCTGTATACTCACTCATACAAGTACCAGCATAATGTAACAAAAAGAAAACAAAAAGGAGGCAAAAGGAGAGTTTTTGACCGTAGATAATATTATTAGATGATTTTAGTTGGGGTTCGGTCAAGGTAGATCCAAAAAAAAAAAAAAATACAAATTAAAAAAAAGTGTATTTTTTAAAAAGATAATCTGCCAACGTTTAGCAGATGAAATGCCATAAGAATAAAATAAAAACAATAACAAAATTAAATGATTTACGATATTATAATATAGAAATGCGATAACTAAATGTAATGTGATATCAATGTAGTAAAATATGTAGAAAAAATTGAAAATTCTTTCCACTGAACCTTTTCATCTGATACCGTTAGGTAGGTGTGGTTAATTATATTTTCTTTGGTAATTTGTTTTTTGCAGTTTGAATTTAGTTATGGTAATTCTATATTATAATATTGTAAATCATTTAATTTTTTTTTTTATTTGTATGCTAATGACATTTTATTTCAACAGCCCTAAATATGGCTTACAATGTAA
>KZ806879.1:1380541-1397472 GCA_000696205.2 Oncopeltus fasciatus
AATAATATCTCATTCTTTAATTTAGATTTTCCAGGCTGTACCTGATTTTTTAAGAAAGTTTAACAGCCCATCCACTGTAGAAAGGTTGTTCCCAAGGCACTCCGCCATATTTCTTCCAATGCCTTCCCTAGTGAAGTAATTCTGATAAACTGGGCAAACCTCTATGATGTGCTGGATTGTTAGGTGAACTTGGCAGGTATTACACTTAGGCGGCAGATCTTTGTTAATTAGGTGTATATGAGTAAGGTTCGTGTGACATGAGGAAGGAATATATATATATATTCCTGACATAATTTTTGAAGCCTAATATGTAGATCGGAGAAAATTTAAAAGAAAAAATAGTCTGGAGTAGTACTTGAATCCCTTTGGGTAAAGTTGATTTCCGGATCGTCCCACGTTGCGGTGGTCTCAAGCGGCTCCCACTCCCCCCACCTGTTAGGGAGAAGGAAAAGCTCGAGTTCGCAGCCGAAATAGACAGCGGCTAAGGTAAGCCGAGTTATGAGGCTCGCCCCCAGAAATATCGCTCTGTAGAGGTAGAAATCAATAATTCCTGTCCCCTAAGGTGCCGCCTCTCACGGAAGATTTACCTCGACCCCTGCTTACTCTTACCTTGCCTCATTTTATTTCCTACAGATACCTTTTCTTTCCGCCGAGATAAGACCCCCGCTCCCCGGACATATTCCACTTTATTGAGGTGGAGGGGAACACGAAGAATTACTGCGACGTAATACTACTGCAATCTGAAAGAAGGTAGTTTTATATTTATTTAGGATAGTTATAATCTCCAGGAGGGATTGATTCGTTTTTCACTTTTCTTACTCAATATCAGAAACACTAAAAATTTTTTGCTCTATAGGTTTATGTTTTTAAAAAAACCACTTTATTTTTGTTTTCAGGGGAAACAGAGGAAGGAAAGCCAGGATAGCTCAGAGGATCCGTACGGGTACCATCACGGCAGTGCAGGTTTGAATACCGCACAAGGCTATCTATTGTTTAATAGTAAAAGCTTGTCCTGAGCCATGGATGTTTGGAATGGGATGGCAACTTGTATATAGCCCCTCCATCCATGACCTTAAATGGTTGAATGGGAGGCTAACACTTAAATAAAAAATACTTTCATTTTCTACAATACTTGTTTGGAGCTAATAGCATAGGTCGGTGTACGGAGATTCTCATTCCCTATAGAGTGGTCTTTATCCTTGAGGGCCCTGTTCGAAGTTCTGTTAAAATTACTATCTCTTAGCCACATTTAACCAAATTAAAATACTACAAATGCACCAAAGATTAATGGTAACCAAGAAAGTAACAATGGGTTACTGAACTAGTTTTGTTTATGTATTTTGAGAACTAGTAACAATAAAATAAAAAAAATCTATTTGTTTTGAAAGTTTATTACAATGTTAATAATTCCAATTCAAATATAGTCTAATGCAGATGGAAAAAATAAGCTATTTTTTATTCAATCTAAGTCCTTTTCTACAATATTAAGAAAAAAAAAAGATTATTACAACAATATAAATTTATGATGAAGGATAGGTCTTAGGATTTTAAAGAAATAGAAACTAATTTGTGAAATAAAAATTTTGTATTATTGCCAACGTTTCGGCTTAAATTTCAGATCTTCTCGAGGGTATTAGGGGTATGGAGGGAGAGGGTCGTTTACTTTAGAGTAACTTAATTTGGACACTGTCATGATTTAGTTACTCTAACTAATGTAAGAGTCACTAACCTTCAGTCACCCAAATTGCCCTGAAGAAGGCCTGAAATTAGGTCGAAACGTTGTCAACAAGAAAACAATTTTTTTCCACAAATTAGTTTTTATTTTTTTTAAATCGTAAGACTGAAACTCGGAACAATTCTTCCTTATAAAGTATGACGATGAACATACTATCTCAGATTAAACAATCAAAAATTTATATTCCTGTAAAAATTTAGAATTTCTGTCGTGATTGGTCCACTCGAATCTTAATGAGAAATTTTAAGTGTCTTGGTATCAAGTGGTAGTAGACAAATCTCGAAGGAACGAGACTCTTAGCTATTGTCCTTATAAATTAACAAAAATACCAATTATTATTATTACCAATATCAAGCATTATCTTTTGGTCCAGATTCATACCTGAAGATGTTACCCCCGAGAATGTTGCCCAAATCACTTTAAATTATTCATGTAATGTTTATTTCAATGGGGAAGTGATTAAATGTCTAGTGTACCATCAGAGAAGCCTTTTGAGGTCACCGTGTTCAAACCGAGATATTTTGTTGTAGAAGAAGCAATCGCTTCATTAATTACAATGATAAAACAGAAAATTTCCGTCGGAGTTGGTTTTAGAGTTTAGAAAAAGGCGACTTCAATATGCATAAATTAGCACACCTAAGCTACCGCTGACTTATTCAAGGTCTTACATATAGCTGTGTCATACTATTTGACGCCTGAGAAATAAAAGAAAATTGTCACTCCTGCATTTACTGCATAATCTATCAATTGAATAATATCTACCTTTTCAAAATGGCACAGAAGGCCTATTTATCATTCGTGCCTGACTTAAACATTAAAATTAAACATTAAAAAATTACATGAATGATGGAAATACGACAGAACTTGCTCCAGGGAGGGAATCGTTCAACCTAATTTCTAGACGCCTTATTAAATATACTTTTGTACGAATGTTACAGAACACATATTATATTATATTATATTATATCTACTGCGCTCTATAAATACTTTCGGATTTTCCGTAGTGAAATCAAGCTTTTCAAGTTGACAAAATAATGCGACTTTTAAAAAATGTCAATGAATTTTCACTGATTCTCCAGTTAAAACTTTTATGTATATATCAATTTGCTTGAACACACTCTGGCCCGCAATCTTTAATATAATGGGTCATAATTGGGTATTTAAGCTACTTTTTTTCGTTAATGGCTGAAAACAGTTGGAGGAGTGAGGATTTTAGAGGGAGACCGAAGCGGGAAGAAATGAGCTCCTGAACAAAAGGGATATTAAAATCGTAGTGAAGGGGGAATTGGATACGTAATAGGGAGCGTTTGCGATTATTCTGAGGGTTTTGGATTGAAAGGATTCGCTGGATGTCGCCAAGACACTCCAGATTTCTACACCGTAAGTCCAGATTGGTCGTAGTAATGTCTTGTAAATCATCAGTTTCTTTTCTATCGTAAGATTGGAATTCCTATTCATGAGTATGTATAGGAGTCCTTGTTGTCGATTGAGTTCTTGTCTTTTAATATTAATATGTTCACCCCATGTGAGTCGTGAATCAAGATGGAACCCTAGGTTACGACCGGAATTTGAGAGTGATAAAGGAATATTGTTAAATTTCACAGTTTTTCCTTCGTAATTGGAAATTAACTTGAACGCATTTTGCTTCATCATCAATATCCGTTATTATTTGCGTTATGAAAAAAAAAAGAAATGTATAATACAAAATACGAGATGATAAAATTTTCCAAAAATACACATATTAAGAAAGCTATTAATACATATATTAATACACATATTAAAGCTATTGGTATGTTAATTTAAAGTTCTCATATTTATTAAAATATAAAAACTGGATTCAGTATTTTGACTTTCCATTGCTAAACATTGAATGAGTTATTTTTAAATATGAAATATATGGGAAAAAGAGGATATAGAGAAAGACCAAAATTTATAGAAGTGATATCTTCATTGTTATTTGAGTAAAGAAATTTTTGTTTTACACAATACGCGAAAACGTAATTTTCTAACATTTATGTTCTATAACATTTTTAAGAAAAACGCTTATTGAGCAAGAAATTTAAGAATGTTACTACAATGTGTTAGCGCTTCCCCCACTCTTCCTTACCGGCCAGTCTAGAGCATTTTTAAGCTCAAAGTCATATAAATTGCTTAATGAAAGGCGTAGATTAAGTGGCTCCTGCAAGACTGGCTTTCGGGCTTTTAATTTTAATGTGAATTTCGTGGTATTTTCAAATTTCCTTTGCATATTTAAACTTCGATATAATGCGGCTAAAGTGGCAATGCTTGTCCCCGGAGTACTGCTTTCAAATTGTTGAGTGCTTAATGCATGGAGGCGTTTTTCAATTAGTACTCTGATGAACGACGCAATGAAGGAATCTATGGTTCTGATTTATGAATGACGGGAAACGATATTGAAAGGATGTTGTTGACAATTGATAAGATTTCGAAGTTCATTGATGTTTTCTTGGAGCAAACGTACTGTTCCACGAATTCCTGTGACGTGGGTTTTATCAAACTGTGGGAGATATAAGCCAGTGGTGAGTGTGTAACTCCTTCTATGTGTACAGAATAGTCGTTATTATATATTGTTTAAAAGCTTACACAGTGTAACATATATTCTCCACAATATTTTTAGAGTGATAATTTAAATAAAAATATAATTCACATTAAGCCTATTTTAGAATGCCCTGAAGTTGTCGCAGGAATATGAAGCAATTGTTTAGAAATCAAAAACTTGGAAGACACGAGAGAGTTGAATAAATCAGTGCGAAGAAATGAAGTAATACGAACAAAATTTTTGCTGCCTAACGAATGAAAGTTGTCTTGTTACTGTTCATTGACTGAAAAGAATTTTATGCATTTCATATCAGGAGAGCATAGAACAGTCCTTCGTGAAGAGCTTCTTTTTTTACTAAGAAGACTTTTGTATGTTAATTAAAGTCAGACAAAAGTATTAATGACGTTTGATGTTAATTGTTTTATATATTTATTTATTTATCACATACTGTAAAATAAGCAAAATTTTGTAATTTGCTGATTATGTAGGCTGTAAATTACAATAGCATGGGGAGGAAAACGGCCAGTGCCAGAACTCCAAGGAAAAAAAATTAATAGATAATAATAACAATAATAATAATATAATAATACAAATAACAAAAGAAAATCATTTAGTTTGGAGAAAAAGCTCACCGACCCCACTCCCCAGCAATGTTAATTAAAGTCCAGCAAAAGCATCAATGACTAATGTAGGCTTAAAAGTATTTAAGACAATGAGGAGATTTAAAATCACTATAAGTAATTGTAGTTGCTCCATAAGCTACTATCTTAAATAGCTTCATTGAGTGATTTTTCTAGAGATGTAATCGGCAAGAGACGAAACCTTAAATCAATCCTTCCTGTTTTAAAAATATATTAATTTACTACTTCACTTATATATTTTTTTATAAATTCCGATGTCAAAGGATCTGCATACCAAAAATACATTCATTAAATAACCACTTTACATAATTTATTCATTTTTCTGCTCATATGTATATAGAATTAATTTAAGTGTTACCATATATAAACAATATTTACAGTTAATAATTTAAATTATTTAAGGTATACAAGTATAAAATTTCAATTAATTAGTATCATATAGGAAATGTTAACATAATATAGACTCTATTTTGACATGTACCGAGTGTGGCAAAAGGGCCTACTAACCCAACTCGAAAGGTATCATTTCCTCAACCCATTACCTAATCATCCACTCCTATCCCTTCCAAAGCTTCCTCACTATGTCCTAAGCACCCACAATTTTACACATTCTTTCCTCAACAAACTGGTGCTCTCAAAAGAGGAATCGCTAGCACAATTCTGTTCATAATTTACTTAGTAGATATTAGCTCTTCTCGAGAATCACAGATAAACGTTCACAATCACCCCTAGCAAACAAAGACTAATATCAATTATACTGAAAACTACCCTCTTCATGTATAACCTCGACATAACTTCACTTATCCCTTTTATTGCTACTCTCGCTAAGATTTAATATCTGAGTTTACACTTTCATCTTCTTACAACCCCAATCCCTGTAGCAGTACCCTCTCATCCAAAGAAACAATGTGTATAGCCTAGATTATTTTTTTATTACAAAAAGTGCATAATTCATCTTCTTCTATTTAATATTATGTATTTGTATATTTACTCCTCTCAAGCAAATATGGTTTTGCCAATTTGGGCTTTTTTCCTTTCTGTCAACCCAAGGCATGAAGTACTCAATGTGTTGTGATTTTTCATGACATGTAAAACATATATTAGACCAAAGCAAAAATCACATGAGAAATAAATTAAATTTTAAAACTATTAAACGAATCATTTGTATTTTGAATTTTCAAAAGTAATATTTGAATGACAATAGCGAATTTCTAATTCACATGAATTTAGAAGAAATAATAATTCTAATGAATAAATTAAATTAAACTAAAACACCCTCTCTAACGTATTTTATTGGGAGATCTACCCTTTCAAAACTGAGGAAGTGTATTTCCCACCGGGCTTATTTCCGTTGTTTGGCGACCTATTATTCACAATATCTTCTTCCGGGTTGGACCGTGTCAAGTAGTTGATAGTTGCCGAGCTTTCGCACATCCTGTGATGGCTTCCTCAGGGCTGAATAGAGAATGCATCATGAATCATTCTCTATTCAGCCCTGAGGAAGCCATCACATGATTCGCGAAAGCTCGGCAAATAACAACAACTTAACACGGTCAAACCCGGAAGAAGGAACGGTAAATACATCTGACGACCGTGTAAGCCCACGTGAACATCTGACCTATTTTTCGCTGACTTGAGAATTGAGACGGAGCAAATATTAGAAAAAACGTTAATGTTGAACGCTCGGAGAGTGTCTTAAATACCATTGATTTGCTGTTGTTATGTAATGATTTTATGACGTAAAATAAATATGATAATTTACATTTATTTTTCTTTGGGAGGAATTTTATCATGAATTTTATTAGTATAAGCAATCCACTTAGTTACATAGTTAATGTAAACAGTTCGGTAGGTAAGTATTGTGAGAGGTGTATAAAAAAAAAGGCACAAAAAAAAGCATTGCCTGATGAAAATTTTATTTACATGCCAATAAAACTAAAGAAAAAAAAGGTAAAGTAAACCACTCAAAAGTTGAAGCACCGTCACCTTGAAATAACGATTATTGTATAATATTTCACCGAGTCTGCCTGTGAGTATTTCAAGATTGTCTTTACAAATGTAATACTTGTAAGAGAGTGCTGTGAAATGCCAAGTGAAATGGCGGTCGTGTGGGGCTGGCAGGCATGTGGTCCGCGCAGAGGAGAGCAATCGACCAGATCCCACACTTGGAAGCTTTTGTAAAGAGTGCGCCGAGCCTGTGATTGTATTAGGGAGGCAGCTGTCAGTCCTTCTTCCACTCCCTGGACACATCTACTTGTCCAGGCGGTCAGCTCACTCCATGGAGGCAGAGTGCTATAAGCTCGGCGTAAACCACCTAGTTACTAGCAAAAATATTCACCTACATGAGAGAAGCTAAATATCTGGTAATATGTGTATATGGGATCCATGAGTCAACAGGTGACAAACTCATCCCAAAAGGAGTTTACTCAACATATAATAATTGGCACTCCAAGGTTTGTGAGGGTTGGGAATTCACCCTGCATCTGGAAAAACTACTCCATCATATATACCCCTGTGTGTATTACTGTACCTAAGGAAGGTAAATGTTTCGAAACAATCCTTCAGCTACGGGTTCAAATATCTGGACAAGCTTTTATAGATAAATAAAGACTTCTCCTGAGCAATGGATGTTTAAAATGGGATGGCAACTTGTCTATAACCACTTCCCCCTCTATGACCCTGAGTTGTTGAAAGGGAGGCTAAAAAAAAGTATCAAAGGCCTCGACTAATTTTCCCTCGGAACTATAAAGTCGACCGACAATATATATATATATATGTACANATTTCCTACAAAGCATGATTGTAATAATTGAGTGAGATGACAATATATATATATATATATATATATATATATCAGTATTTAGTAATATTTTATTGTGAACCATTGTATGAGTTTGTTAGTGGCTAATAGCATATGAGAAAATGGGAGCCTTGGAGGTAGACAAACTAATTTAACCCCTTTGCTCTTACTTAATTAGGTACCCAGAGACGTATGCAACCTACATTTGAAATGTCATTAAAATTTGTTCAGTCAGATTTAGGTTAAACTTTTATAATTGTGTTGAATTTTATATGTTAGTCACATTTTCTTATACATCCGCTCTTCCAAACAAAAATCATTTCTATGAAGGATGACAATTGGAGAATGACGAAAACTAAGTGAAAAAAAAAAAGGGTTTGTCTATATGACATAAACCCCAGATCGGTAGGCGTAACCATCAGAGAACGAATCATTTATAATTATAATTTTCAGTCCTTAATTTGAACTCAATAGGATGGATCGATCATAAAATTAGGTAAATTTTCAAAACTGCCAAAACCTGAGATAAATTACATGAAATTCCGATTAGCCTTTTCGAAAATTTCGCAGAGGACAACCCATTTCTTACTTTTTTTTTTCAGATTCTATTGGTCTTGAACGGAAAATCAAATTTCGAAGGAAGAATTTATGATTTTGAATTTTTTTAAAAAAAGTATACATATAAACTTTATGTAAAATACATAAACGGCTTCTAGTAAATCAATTGTACTGGAATTTTGTTGAATAATGATTAATTTCTTTAGAAAGTTTAAACGGTGGTAAATATTGACTAGCCATGCTTGATTAAGAAAAGTTGGTATTAGTAATTATTATAGCTTACACTTCGAAGATGCGGTTTAAGGTCAAAGTAAATTAAAGCGCTTAAAAATCTAGACTTTAAGCGAGATATACAGACTATAAAACCTTAACTCACTGCTAGTAATGAGGACAGTCTTACCTGCATTAAAGTCATATCAGCCTTAATTTTTTTTTATAAAACAAAGGAAATCCATGAAGATTACGTAGCTTCTGCAGGAATGGTTTTGGCATAAAAGCATCGACGAAAAAGCAGTTCAACTTTATAAAAAAAATTTAATGCTTCGGTCATTCGGTCATGACCGAATTCCCGACAATCCACTCTTCATAGAACTTGACGGTCGAAAATTCATTCCACATTGAAAAATTTAATTTATTTAATGTTTAAATAACAGTCAAGATTAAGCAGCAGAAGCAGAAGATTCTATACCTCCATTAACCCCATTGTTTAAGTATTTTTACCCCCATTAGTTTTTATTTATTCAAATCCTTATCCCCAATCCCCGACCGATCCTTCCTCAAAAAATACATTTGTTTCTGATATTGATGTAAACTTACATGCTAGAGGTTAAAAATGCCAACATTTTAAAACATTTCATAAATATTTTCTAAAATAAGGTATATCCATTTTGCTTCCTTATCTTACTGAAGCTATCTTGCTAAATATTTTCTAATGATAAAAAGCACTGCAAGGATTTTCCGGGTGTGGCAATATTGATCTTCTTATTTTATCACCTAATACTTCAATGAATTCAAGAGTTCGCATAAAAGTGAAAAAAAAAATAAAAATTTCTCGATGTGTACAATCAGAACTCCTTTGAATATATATATAAATTATAAATAAGAAAATATTCGTTGTAGTTGGAACTGAAATAGATGCACAGTTTGTTGAGATTATTTAATAACATGTTTTCAATTTTGGCCTCAAGATTTGCGTTAAATGTTTCTAAAGAGGTTGTTGTCATGAAATTATACCATATTTTTTTTTAATTTTCATTTTTCGATATTTTCTAAAGTATACATTTAATCTGTCAATAGTTGGTAATACTTAATTTTTTTTATAAAGAAATTCGGCATGCGGAAGATTACCAGAAACGTCAATTGTGAGTAAAAAGTTTTTCGACGTAGAAGTTGTAATAGTTTAGGGTAATGCAATTCATTTTCTTGATTTTCTTATTTAAAAAAAAAAAAAAAAAAAAACATGTTTATTTATAGTTACACAGCGCTATTGTACTATTAGAAGTAGGGATTAACCTGAACCGTGAGTTTTGTACTTTGCGGCCGAGAATCTACAATTAGTTGCTTTTTTTTTTCTCAATGGCATTCGGCATAACCTTTTTAAATATAAATTAATAAACAAAGTTTGTTGTGTAGTGAAATCGAACCAATAAGAGTGGGTGATTAGTGCCATGTCAAGAACGAGAATAAAACGGTGCAGACAGCGTAATATTGAGTTTAGAATAATGAAACTAAACAAGTTTGTTTATTGACAAGATAAATATTTTAGAAGTTACACCACTAGGAAATTGTACAATTAGAAGTGGGGTTTACCTGAACCGTATGTTTTTAACTTTTCTGTCTAGATAGATCAATTAGTTGTTTCCTTAATGAAATTTGACATACAAATGGAGAGTCATGACCTCAGTTGTGAAAATGGGATTTTGGTGACAAGACGTCCCCTCTAGTCTTCATGATAGCCCTGAAGATGGCTTTTGTTAAGTCCAAATGTTAGGAGATAAAAAAACAACACATTGTATGTAAAGTTTTTTCCGGGTTGGACCGTGAAAAGTTTTAATGGTTGCCGAGCTTTTGCACATCCTGTGATGGCTTCTTCAGGGCTGAATAGAGAATGAGAGCTGTCTTCAAATCCAGGGGTATTTATACCCGGCACTGTCCGGTCCTTAGGCGAAGCCTGCCTTCCCATTGGTTGATCCTGTTTTCCTGCTCACTGATTGGCTGGATCCTCTTATCGATTGGCTGGACCCTCTTATCGATTAGCGCTGGTTTCCAATTCTTGCTGAGCCTGTATCCATCCTCCCTGTTGATATTCCTCGGATTTTTCGCTATTTCGATGGCTTCTCTGATGGTCCGTCGATAGTAGTTGTTTTCCCGGGCCAATATTGAAGCATCTTCGAATTTGATGTGGTGGCTGGTGTTAGCGAAATGTTCTGCTAGAGCTGACTTTTCTGTACGTCCGTGTTTGATGTCTGCAATGTGTTCTTTTAGGCGTGTGTCGATCGTCCTTCCAGTCTCACCGATGTAAGTAGTTCCGCAGGAGCAGGGAATCTTGTATATTCCTGGAGTCCTAAGTCCAAGCTTATCCTTAGGTTTCGGAAGGATGTCTGTTATTTTTCTGTCGGTGCAGAACGTTGTTCTTATCTGGTGGTTCTTGAGTATACGGGCGATCTTCTCCGTTGTCCCTTTGACGTAGGGGATGGTCACTTGTCCTCGGAATTCTTCTTTTCCTTCCCGCTCTTCCCTGTTGCGCTGCCGATTTCTCTTTCTCTGGACCCTGTTGATAGTGTTGCGGTCATAGCCATTTTTCATAAAGGCGGTCTTCAAATGTCTTCTTTCTTTCGGCAGTTGGGCAGGTTCTGAAAGTATCTCCGCTCTGTGGAGTAAAGCGCCGATGACTCCTTCTTTCTGAGCCGGGTGATGGTGTGAAGTGGCATGCAGGTATCTATCGGTATGGGTGGGTTTCCTGTAGACTGAGTGGCTCAGGAGGTGATCCTTCTTTTCCACGAGGACGTCCAGGAACGGTAGTCTTCCTTCCTCTTCGAGTGAATTGGACGATAGTCTTCCTTCCTCACGAGTTCCGTGGTGAATTGGATGTTCTCGTGCACGTTGTTCAAGTGTTGTAGGAACCCTTCCAGCGAGTCTCGGCCGTGTCTCTAGATGACAAACGTGTCGTCGATGTAACGATACCAGCAGACCGGCGCTTGTGGTGCAGAGTGGAGAGAGAGCCCTCCGTTCGAAGTCTTCTATGTACAGATTGGCTGCGAGTGGACTTAGTGGCGATCCCATGGCTGCTCCTTCAAGTTACGAGTAGTACTCGCCGTTGTAGAGGAAGTAGGTTGATTGGAGACTCAACTTTGCCAGACTAAATGCTTCTTTTGTGAGGAGGTTCTTCATCAGGTTCAGAGTTTCTTCAACGGGGACCTTGGGGAATAGGGACTTCACGTCGAAGCTAAGGAGGATGTCCTGTGCTTCAATTCTGATTTCTTGAAGAATGCTGACGAAGTGTTTGGAGTTCCTAATATGGTGTTCAGTATTACCGACGTGAGGCTTCAGCTTCTCTGCGATGTACTTTGCTACGTTATATGTTGGTGAGCCGATAGTCGAGACGATGGGCCTCATGGGTATGCCTTCTTTGTGTATCTTCGGCTGTCCGTAGAGTCTTGGCGGGACGGGATCTGATATCTCATACTGGCCCGGGAAAACAACTACTATCGACGGACCATCAGAGAAGCCATCGAAATAGCGAAAAATCCGAGGAATATCAAGAGGGAAGATGGATACAGGCTCAGCAAGAATTGGAAACCAGCGTTAATCGATAAGAGGGTCCAGCCAATCGATAAGAGGATCCAGCCAATCAGTGAGCAGGAAAACAGGATCAACCAATGGGAAGGCAGGCTTCGCCCAAGGACCGGACAGTGCCGGGTATAAATACCCCTGGATTTGAAGACAGCTCTCATTCTCTATTCAGCCCTGAAGAAGCCATCACAGGATGTGCGAAAGCTCGGCAACCATCAAAACTTTACACGGTCCAACCCGGAAAAAACTTTACATACATCTGATGACTGTGGAAGCCTACGTGAACAAACAACACATTTTTAAAATTGTATTTTTTTGATCATTCTTGACCGAACGACAACAAAAATAGATCTAATAATTAAAAATACAAAGTTCGTTAAAGATAAATATCTGACAAATAAAATTCATTTATATTTTATACAATTTCAGGTGATAAAAAAAAATTTCATCACCTCAAATTGTGAAATGCGTTTGTAAAAGGTATTTCCGATTTAGCTGAATATTTGGTTGAGTAAGAATTTTTGATAATAGAAAATTTTTAAGTTAAACAGGGAAATTGAGCAATCAGCTATATCTTAAATTTTAAATTACGGTTTATTTTCAGAGATTATTTATTTTTCTTCTAAAAGTTTTTGTTTTTAAACTTAAAATGAAAGATTGAATTTTTTTTTATTGAGCAAAACCGGGCCATTATGAGTAGGAGATATCCTGAAATTTCAAGTGTGAGTACTACAAATTTATCGATGCAGCATGTCTAATATGTAATTCAAATTAATGAAACTATTTATTCTTTATACTTAGAGAATTACATGACATGGGAAGCTCAGAGATAAATATTCAACAACTGCAAAACTGTGGAGTACAGTAGGCTTAAGCAGCAACTATTTGGCGGAAAATATTACACACAAGGGAAAGGTACGGTTCCTGATGTCCATTCATATAAAGATTCAAAATGTAACAAGAAAATTGTAAGGAATAAATGTTACATGGTGTATGAGAACACATTGTCAACAAAAGTAAAGAATGTTCAGGATATTGGATTTATTTTTCAATGGACTGTTAGCCCAAAAAAAAAAAAAAAAAAAAAGTTATCAGATTGGCACCAAATGTTCACATCCGGTGTTCGGTAAACAAAATCCTCAACTGCCTGTAATCTTATCATGGCAAGAGAGCATTTTTATACCTATAAATGCAACTATTATCTGCTAGGAAGAACATTTACTTTTGTATTTCATATCTACTCTTAATCACATTGCAGTTTTTTTTCTAAATAAAATTATCTATTGGTCAATTTGAGTTAGTCTCGATGCTAATTATTTAATAATTGATTACTTTCGTGTTATTAAAACTAATTAAATTACTTTTTCTTAGTAATAGGGTTTCCCAAGAAAACCCAAGATTATTTTTTACGTTTTACGAAAGTCAGAGCTAGAGTAACGTCGGGTCAGAGCTAGTAAAACATTGGATTATACAATTTTGAATTGATTTAATATTTCGTTGTATTATATGAGCAACAAATAATTAATTTAATTTTTCGTAGTTAAACCATTTAAATGGGTAATTTAATCTTTATAATTTGGCCAATCCAGAGTAATGAGAAGAATAATTATGCAGAAGTGGGCAAACAAAAACACACCTTCGCTGCGCTTATGCAAACCAGACACTTTTTCTGTCAGAATCTCAGAATGCCTCGGTACAAAGATAAAATTCATTCATGTGAGACTTGTCAGTTCCCCAATTACTGGTAACAGTAAATTTTTTAACTGTCAGTGTGTCCTCAAAGGACATGAATTAAAAATGAACTCTGCGTTACACTTGGCAGCCAGCACTTACAAGTACCTAATTTATTAATTCAGGGAGGATGATTATAGAAAAATTTAATTTCTTGGCATTTTGGGATATGAGAGGAAAGAAGTGAGGCGCTTACTCTATAGAGCTTACAGAATGAAATGTCCTAATCATACTTAGTTATTATAAAGACAATTTTTTTTTTACTGTAGATATTTATATAGAAACTTGATACAAAACCTACCTCCAGACAAGTTTCAAACCCTACCTCTCAGTCATAAAAATGGGATCTTGGTGACACAACGTTTCCTCTAGCCTTTATGATAGCCCTGAAGATGGCTTGCAATGCAAGCCGAAACTTTGACAGATAATTTAAAAAAAAAATACCCATTTTTAAAATTTTATTTTTTGGATCAACCATCTTCGAACCCCAACAAAAAAACTTGAAAATTGAAAAATATAAAATAAGTTTTCTTAGCAGACATTTGAATTCTCATATTCTTTATAATCCCTACTCTAAAATGTTAATCAACTAACTATGACAATTGGATGGATCCGACTAGAAGGGAATAAGGTGAGCAAATCATTGCATGCGTATGATAGCAGCTCGAATAATGTAGATAGTAATTTATATTAGTGGTTTAGCTGTGTTAATTAGTTATGCCAATCACGAAGAGCTTGCCTACTAGTTCTATATTAACATAAAAAAATGTGGCTCCATTGTTTTATACATTCCATATAAAATTTATGAAAAAAAACAAAAAAAAAAAAACAACAGTATTCAGCCGTTACTTAGGGAATGAAAATTGCTGTGAGCATTCCCGTGCGTGAGTCCAATTAATAAACTTTTAAATGAGCATCAGCTATAAAAGTGAGGGTGTAGTTGTTCAGCGCTAGAACTCAGCGAAGGGGGCACTAAGTGGGAGAAATTGATTAAGAAAATATAAGTTTGATATTTACTTAAGGGACTTAAGCCATTCGAGATTGAAAATTAATGTCTTTAAAGAAGGAACATGTATGATAATTAATAATTTTGGCTCTGAATGTGAACGAGACAAATCATTTAAAAAAAAGGAGAAAAAGTGTATGTTTTTATGTAAGAAATGCAAAGGGAGCCAGAAATAAAATCTTACTTACTCTGCCAGGACACGATCCAGGGTCTCCTGCTGTCCTGACTGAGGTGTTAAGATATATATATATATATTCGTGTGGGGCTGGCAGGCATGTGGTCCGCGCAGAGGAGAGCAATCGACCAGATCCCACACTNATATATATATATATATATATATATATATATATATATATATATACATAATTAAACATTCGCGACTGCGATATTTAATAATCAAGAACAGGTGGGATAGAGTGTGCAGGGGACACACAAAAAGAAAAAATCACTTCGAATTCGTCGGTAAGAAGTGAAGAGTGAATGGGGGCACTCCCTCTCCGACGAAGGCTGAGAGTTCCCCAAAAATTTTGCTCCTTGTGGTATTTTCTTTCTGTGTGTGCACTGCACTCTCTATCCCACCTGTTCTTCTTGATTACTATATATATACTACTACTACTACTACTACTACTACTTCATTGCATAGGTACAGTTTAATTCCAATTATTAAGTCTCGGTTCTGTTTACGTTGTTACAATTGTTTCTAGCATTTCAAGAACTGCCCTCTCTTACCAGCCCCATGTCGAAAGGCTTCCCTTCATGCACTTCGCAGGAAAAGTCGTTTATCCAGTGCAGGAGTAAAATCTTTGTTATTTTCAATAACAAAAAAGCCAGAAAATTGAATTCGGAATTATATGAATTCGGATTCATATAAGTGTATTGATTATATATTCGTTGGTCGTAAATAACCCTATAGATTATATGCCTTTGTTATTTGTTAACTGAACAAATAGGACTGAAACAGAAAATTTCTCCTACCAAAGCCCCTGACGTCAATTACACAGACTCACTCAAAACGCTCAGTTTTTCAGCCACAAAATAAATAAAAAAAAGTGGATAATAAGCACGAGAATAACGCACGCATAAGAAACAAATTGATTCTCAGAGCTTTTCCTTGTGAATCAGTGCTGGTGGCAGTTTAGTTCGCGTGAGATCGATAGCTCGGCTCTAAAATAGCAACAGTCTACGGGGACTAACTATGGCTCTGTTAATGACGTCATCAAACATTATTCACCAATAAAAATAACTCTCAGCCAAGAATGGTAAGTATTGGATTTAAATTTTCTAAAGTAAAGCAATTCTCTAATGGAGTACTAACGTGATTATTTTATCTTAGTCGGCTCCTTATTTACGATATATAGATATTTTATCAGCCCCTATATATTAGAAAGATGCTTATAAATAATAATAATAATAAATGATGCTATCCATTCTTCGACACCAATATGGCATAGCCCAACCTTCTGGCTGCTTGCTTCTTTCCTTTTTCTACCATAAAGTATTCACCCTTTCCGCCGGTACTTCGAGGGGGAGATTGGTACAAAAAGAAATTTTTATAACCCCATCTACCGAACATTGTGTGCGGATCGCAGTTCTAGAATTCTTGTTGATTGTTGATTCCACCAATTTATTTTCATGAAGCTAGTTAAATTTCAAAATCTGCTTTCAATCCCGAAAATTTATTTCACAATTCAAAATAGTATTTCCACTCAAGATATACTAGGTATCTCTAGAAGTCACCTCGTCATACAGATGTGAACAATTTATTCAAAGAAGTCCATTTGAAAATCAAAGAGCCACTTTTTCCGTTGCGCTAACTTCAAATATTTTTAATATATTATAATTTTTAAAATAATGTCTCGTAATAAAAGTCCATCACACACAAAGTGCATAAACAAAACTAATTCCTCAGTATAGTAGTTGGTGAATATTTTCCCATGACATAATCGTGTGATGAAAAAAATATGTTTTGTCCATAAACAAATCTATGTTCAAATTGAAAATAATAAACGTTTTTTGACATTAATCTTGTTAAAAGTAATAACTGAACTGTACTATATAGTTGGTCAAATTAAAAGTCATATAGATGTGAAAGCGAAAATTATATATAT